>JAPZDZ010000008.1:1722746-1734124 GCA_029783805.1 Acanthurus tennentii | reverse complement strand
CTGAACTTAAACATCGTTCATGGCCTTTTATGATGCATTTCATCCTGCAGTATCATTATCATCCTCCTGTACACACACACACACACACACACACACACACACACACACACACACACACACACACACCATGCTGTCCCAGCACGAGCAGTCTGCTGCCTCCAGCCTCTCTCGCTGCATCCACACACAGACACAGAGCTAGTGTTAGCTAGCTGCCCTCCATGTTTCAGACCAGTTAACACTGGATCCACCGGAGGCTACTCCTCCTAGCATCCCGCTAACCGCTGCTGCTGTCTGGCTCCTTATCGGGGCTCTCGGTCCGTCCTTACCGTCACCGGTCCGCGTTTCTCAGCCTCCTCCTGCACCGGCTGCCCGCTGCAAAGCGTCTCGGAGCGGCTCGGCGGCCTCCGGTGGCGGCTGTCGGGGCTCTTTTTCCGTCGGCGGTGCAGGGCGGCCGCGGCGCAGCGGCGGCAGCAGCAACAGTGCTTTGGCTTTTTTGCATAAATTTGCAGCTGATGTGTTGTTGGAGGGCAACGCCTCCTTTTTCCGCTGCTCTGCCTTTTCCGGCGCGACGGGATGACGGAGCACCGGGACGGAGCGGAGACCCAGAAACGGGGAGACACCGACACCGACACCGACACCCGGCCGGCTCTCTGCCCCGACCTATCAGATCCTGTGACCTGAATCCGCTTCGCGTCAATGTCAGCGCGTGTTTCGGTCACAGGATCTGATGGGTCACTGAATACGTTGTCACACCGGACCGGACCGACCGGCTTTTGTAGTTCATTTGGACTTGAAATACAGGCGTGTCGCTTCCTTATGTTTTTATTTGTTTTTTAAATGAAATTTCTTTTAAATTTTTTATTTATCTTTTTGTTTGTTTTTCTTTTTATGTTTTAAATGCAATTTAAAGTCTAATTTTAATATATTTTTATGCCTAAGCCACTTTAAACTGCTTTTTATCTGAATGGTGCAATATAAATGAACTTGCTTTGCCTTGGATTTTTATTTTTACACAGCGGTTCAAATGAATGTTCCAGTAAAATTACTTTCCCACTTTGCCCCATTTAATTATTAAAAAAATATTAACAGTAATTTTGTGATAAAAAAAAATCAAATAAAATCTGTAAATTCAAATAACAGCCAACCCAGCCTATAAATGCCTGGTTTAGCCGTATCAGCCACCATTATAATAGTATTCTGAGTTCTAGTTAGGCAATTCTGGATCCTACACTTCCCATAATGCAACTGAATAATCTTTTATTGGACTGTAAAACACCTTTTTCTTTTGAGTTGACATGACCAGGGTCACTGACACGTTTTCCGATCATGGTGTTAAATTGATGGAAGTCCCTTTAAAGATATGTATATATGTTTTTTGGCGTAAAGTTATGTATTTAATTCACACACAGAAAATTCAGAGAAAACAAAACTTTGAGCAGACGGACACTTTGTCTTGTTACATGATGAATGTTTTATTTAACAACGTCATATCCGGTATGTTCAGTACAAACACAAGTGAAACGAAAACAGCTGGGGTGCATCAGTGATGTGGCACACAGAGAGAGAAATGTTAAAAAGCTTGAATATTCACAAGGAAACCACATTCAATACATTTCCATCAAATGACAACGTGGCAAAGTGTACAGAGAATATTTGCTTTTCAGTGTTCAGATACTGGATGTTACATTAATACACTTTGTAGCCCTATGAGTACACTATTTCTGCATACTTCAGGTGTGTGCATCACTGCAGCAGCACCTGATGGAGGAACCTGTTGAGTGTGTTTCATCGAGTGAACAAGGGAGCGATGCAGCGGGAAGCTTTGTCGCAAACACACACACTAAATGCTTTAATGCATGAGATGCAGAGAGGCACGAATAGCGGACTTACAGTACATGATACTCAAACATACAGTACATTTATTTACACAAGCGTAACACACAGAGAAGGACCAAACAGACGACAGAAAAGAAACATACAGAACAAAAATCACAGCAGCCAAAGCTCGTGAGATGTTTCTCCTACAGTCATTTATTATACCAGTATTTAGAAGTACAGAAAAAAGTGACAATATGGCTGCAAAAACCTGAAATAACTACCATCAGCAGTCCAGACGAGAGTCTAATCTGATCAGGCACACAGATAAAAGCACATGGCTGAGAGTTAGAGACGAGAAGATCGAGAGAAAAACGAAGAAGAGGAGGCGGTTTTTGTTTGTCAGTCAGTCAAAATGAACGTGTGCACCCCAAAGGAAAAAATAATCCCATCACATACAGCATGAGCGTGCAAGTCAACATATAAATACTCTGTTAAAAAATACATATTTACAAATGAATACTCGAACTCTCCTGCGTTTGTACAGTGAGTGGAAGGTTGTGAGTTTGTACAAGTGCGAGCAGGTGGCTGTGGATGGGAGCAGTGAGCACCTGAGTCCTCGTATTCGTCTCAAATCCTCTCACATACTCTGTGATTCGCCGAAATCTGCTGTGTTTTTGAGTCAATTTACATCAAACAAGACTGATTAAACTCGGAAACATTTCTGCTGTTTGTTCAGTTTTCAATGCCACATGAAAAATTTTGGTTTTTCTCGACTTTTCCAAAAACAAATCTGCTCAGATTACATGTTGTCTTTGTCGGTGGGTGTATACATTTCATTTGCAATCCCTGACTCACTTGCAAATGGGCAGTTTTACACAAACAAATCACACCAGATCTAACCTTTAAGTTTCTTTACGAGGGAATTTAGGAAATTTCTTTCAAATTTTTCTCTTCACTTTTGTCTCTTCTCCTGAAATCTCAGAGAAAAATTAAATCAATAAGCACAAATCTCAGAGGTATTTGATAAACTGTGACATCACAAAAGGCAAATCCGTCTGGGTGAGCTGAGTAATAGAAAGTATTTCAAATCCATATTCGACTCAGGTTTGGTCAGGTTTGTGCAGGAATGAAGGAGCAGTGTTGGTGCAGAGGCAGGATCCTGCAGGAGAGGTTTGATTTTTACAACACCGAACACGACCATGAGAGGAGTGAACCGAAGCGAAACCTCCCCCAGTGCAAAACACAGCACGTCACTATCATCCACGAAAAACACAGCGGTACACAACGAAGCCGCGGCTCCAACCATGAGCGATCCACTCACTGTAGGAAACATTTAACTTCACAAGCGTCTTCAGCTCACACTGAAACCTCTTACAGGCTTAAATCCCTTAAAAACAAGTTTAAAAAATGTCAGATTAGTGACATTTTTTTTACACTTTCAAATCAGCTCATCAGTCAGAACTTTAAAAACATTCCAGTCTTATCAATATATTTATATATCACATGATTTACTTGTCAAGATAAATATTTTTTCCAGTGTGGTAAAAAAAACAAATAATACATAAATAAATAAACATGTTCTCAAAGTGCAGCATGAATTTCTGTGGCCGAAAATAAAAAGTTATTTCACTACAATTACTCAGGTGGTTACCACAGATTATAGAAAATACAGTTTGAGTCACACACTTACACAACAAACACACTGTACAGTGTCTGTAAAGGTTAACAGTGCTACACATGGCTTACTTTTTTTAAGACAAAGCGTCACAATGAAGACAAATCAAGCCAGAAACACACAAGAAGTGGTCTGATTTCAAGCGACAACAGGCCACGTTGATGGAGAAAAAAGGTAATGTTATCATTTTGAAGATAAGCGTCTCCTTTTTGGAATAAAGTGTTTGCTAAAAGTTGCAGACATGTTTGTTTCGGTTCAATTAAAAATATCATTATTTTGAAATTTAGCAATTCTTGGCTGGATCTTAAAATTCAGTGAGCATGTGAGAGAGTTTTTTCAATTAATAATAAAAATAATTTACTTGTCAACAGCTGTTTTCCGTGTGTTCGGGCTTTAAATGTCATACAAAAGATTTCCAAAGTGTTTGAACACGTTCTCCATGTTGGACCACAACAACATGACGTGTTAGCAATCTGGAACAAGCTAGCACACCCGCACGTTTTACACCAAAACACCGTTTCCATTTTAAAGATTAAATGAGCAACTCTGACTTTGGCTGATGTAGTTTTAGTTCTTATAAACACTTTTTAAAAGTCAGTTGGGTGAAAAAAATAATAATTTCGCAGTGTAATGCGATGTGATTTTTCTTAAATTCAGCTAGCTAAACAGCTATGTTTGATGCATTAATTAGCTAACTGGCTAACATAACAACGTTAGCTAACTAGCATTCCGTTAGCAAGAATGCAAGTTTCATTGTTGGCTTCTTTTCGTATCCTTCTCTCAGGTTCAAGTTAATGTCACACATAATAAAAGCTGCCTGTTTTTTTACAGTTTGGGAGGTTTTCTCCTCGTTTTGAAATAACATTTAAAACTCACAGCGCACAGATATTTTCTCAGATTATCAAACGTGCAGTCAACACAGTTTAGCACTTAAAGTAAATTTTCCCTTTGTGAATGAATGAGTAATAAATAAGACATAATGGATTTTTAAATGAAACAAAAAGAGCCATTTGAGACAGTTGGTCTCCACTAGCATGTTTTTTTTACCCGTCGTTCATTCAGAATTAGCACTTTCCCTTAAGTTGTTAATTATCAGCTCCTACATTGTTTAGAAGGTTCACAACTGATTGCACATTTTGTACTAAAATCTTATCTATTCTAGTGACAGCTGGCCGGATATACGCAATCGCCCAGGTAAATATAGTTTTTAAATATTATTCAGTTACTTTGACGTAAAGCGCTGCTGTGCTCAGTGTCTCCTACATCGGTGATTGTGGCTCTAATGCTTCGCGTTGCTGCTTAGCTGGTTAACAAAGTGCATCTAAATGGGGACGAACAAATGAGATTTACAGTGTTTAACTCTCAGTCGATTAGAAAACGTCCGAGCTGCATTTCAGCAGGTTGACGTTCACTACAGACTCGCTCAGCTTCGGTATCAGGGGTCAGTCTGGGCAGCATGAGGATAATAAATTTACTTAAGTGTATTCTAATTATAGACTTTATACAAAAATTAACTTCTATGGTAATAAATACTCATAATTTGCTCTTAAACGACAAAAATATACATTGCACATTTCCCTACTGTAATTCTGTACGAGCTAAACATTTCAGCGCTCATGTTTTTTTCTCCACAGTCATCAGTCACTAGACCGTCCAGTAAAGCGATAATCCACGAGATTTAACGACAAATTATAATCTCTTTGTCTTTAGATAAATCACAAGAGAATTTTAATCAAGTTGATGCTCAGTTCCATTTTTTACTCCAAGCAAAAAAAAAATGTTTATCTTTGAAATTTGTTGAAATTTCCTGAGAAAACTCACAAATATTTGCTTTCTTTTGTTTGGAATAAAAGTAGAGCTGAGAATCAACTTCACCAACCTGAAAAAATCCAGGTACGAGTTGGAAAAAGACCACAAAATGAGCTGTTATTTCACAGGGTGGCCATATATAAAGCTGAATAAAACCGTGGATTACAGCTTTACTTACACATTTAGAGAACGAATGAAAAAACTCTGACCTGTGGCTGCAGCTGCTAATTTCCCTTCTGAATTTAACAACCAGAAGAAACACGTCTGAGGTCACACGAGTTCATCAGATCACAAATTAAATTCGGTACTTTGGCATCGCTGAAAAGCTCCTCGGTTTGTCAGTTTCTTATTCAACAGCTGAAGGCGGAGCTTCAGTTTGAAAACAAATCCCTTCTTGGACCTGCGATTTTAGGACACTCAAGAAAAATAAAAACTTTAAATATTACTACATGAAACTAAAGCTACGAAGTTATATTGCACTAAAATATCCACTATGACATGAATAAATAAAATTGCATCGCAGCTATCAGTGTCACCTGAAGTCAACACATCTGGAAACACCTGCACAAAGTGCCGCTGTCAGCACAATCTGCTTCTAGTCTGCAGTGACATTAAGTAACTATTCCCATTCACACAACCTTTGTTCGCCACGTCGGAAACACGCAGCTGTCTGAAGAGAGATTCACCCTTTTCATGAGTGCAGCTTAACTCCTAGGAATGTACTGTTGACTGGATCTGTGGAAATGAACAGCGACTGCTCCCCTTTCACGCTTCAGGAGGAAGGGATTTAAAAGAAGGAACTGTAGAAAATGTCACAGGAAACGAGGAGTCTAAGCAGCAGAAAGCATGACCTTTTAAAGGTCAAAGCCTATAAACTGACACTGCTGTAGGTCTATTAGAAAATTACACTGTTGTTATTATTCCAAGGTGTGATTATCGACTACAATTTACAGCATTTTTGAAATTTCTGTGGTTCTTCCTTCATTTACAACCCTTCACCCGTTGAAACTGCATCTACAGCTGCTCTACACGCTCTCCTGCACTGTGGACTTTGATTTATCTTCCAGAGGCGTGCTTTCAGCCGCAGAGGGCGGAGCTGCAGCCGGCGCCTCCACCAGCGGGACCTTCTCCTTCACTGGCGAGGCAGGAAGCGGCGCGGCGGCGCTGCCGCTGGCTGGAGGGTCTTCAATAGAAGAGGAGGAGGGAGGCGGGCCGCCGCCGAAGCTGCGGGCGATCTCGTCAAAGGTCTTACCCTTCGTCTCCGGCACTTTGAGGAAGGTGAAGATGAAAAACAGGATGAGCAGGATGGTGAAGATGATGAAGACCCAAGGCCCGCACACTTCCTGTGGAGACGAGAGGGGGGGGGGTCAGGGTTTTATGGACATACATGTTCAGGGTTCTCACGGTTCAACTGAATGTGACCACTGAGAACATGACAACAGAAAACACAGGAAGGAAGGAAGAAATTATTCTATAAAATATAACAAACTCAAACTGGATCGCTCACCACTAGTTTGGGGAAACTCATTCCAACTATGAAGTTTGCCGTCCAGTTGCAGCAGCCGGCCACAGCCATGGCAGCCGGGCGGGGCCCCTGGGAGAACAGCTCGGCCACAATGAACCATGGGATCGGCCCGGGGCCCATCTCGAACATGGCCACGAAAAGCATGACAGCACCGATGGCCACGTAGCTCATAGAGGGAACTTCCTTTTGCTGAGACAGAGAAAACATCAAAATGTCAGTTTTAAAGTAGCTGAAACACTCTCATGTTACAGAATGAAACGCATGTGTTGTGGATGCACTTTATGTGCATGCAGCTTGGTTTAGAGGGAACATATCTGAGGTGGAGCTCTTATCGCCTGCACGAGTCAGTTCCTGAACTCACCAGCAGGAGGGAGATGGTCATGGCCAAAGCGCTGAAAGCCATTCCGCCCAATCCCAGGAGGTGCAGAGTCCTTCGTCCCGCCTTCTCCACCAGGAAGAGCTGGAGGACAGAGATGAGAAGGATGCTGCTGAAAGAACACATGAAAACATGCAAGAACGGTGACAAAAAGAGCGAAAAACCAGTGAGGCCACTCACAGAAACGATGGTGAAGACGGTGTTGACAATGCCGGCTCCGATGGTGGCGTAGATGGGCTTTTTCACACCGGCAGACTCAAAGATCCCTGTGGAGTAGTAAAACACCTGGAGGACAGAGAGACGATGGAAAAACAGACAAATGAGCCAAGAGTTTAAATTTTAAAGTCACGTAGAGTCTATGAAGATCCACACTGTCCTTAAATGACTGCAGGAGGAAGCAGCTCACATTTGACTCCTCAGTGACAAAACATTACAGAGTGATCTTTCATAACCTCCCTAAATGGAGCGAGTGTTTGGTTTGAGTTCATAGCTGAACCTCACTGTTTCTGCCACTCTGACTCGTCTGTGTTAAACAGTTATGAATGGAGCCACGTCTCACTGGGACGGCCTGTCTCTCTTTATATCTCCTGAATGTGTAAAATATTTACAAGAAGCAACAAAGATGTCACTCAAGAAGAACTGTACTGCAAAATAAATGAGCAAAGTAAAGATCCTTCAGCTTTTCTCTGCAGCGTGGACGAACAAAACAATGAAAAATTAATTCTATATTCTTTGCATTGGTGGTGCATTTGTTTTCCATGTGTTTTTGTGGTTGCATCCTGACTCACGGCGTTGATCCCGGACAGCTGCTGCGAGAGCTGCAGCATGACGGCGATGAGGAGCGGCTGTCGATACGCCGCCGAGCGGAAGAGCTCAGGGATGGTCACCTTCTTCTCCATGGCCATCTTGGCGCTCTCCTCTTTCATCTCCTGCAGGTCTTTGCTCACATCCTCGCTGCCACGCAGACGCACCAGAGCTGTGAGCAGAACGGAAACACGAGTGTGTCTTTGTTGTTACTTTGACACATACACACACACATAAGAGCAGGAACACTTGTTGCATATCATCCCTCCTCCTTCTCTATCATTATTTTCACACAGTTCTGCACTGGATATCAGCCAATTAGGTGTAAAAAGTAGTATTTGAAAATCCCAAACTGTGGCACCCTCCAGTGGTAGCATCAGAGAAGACATGATTTTCTGTTTGTGTTGCAAAATAACAAGAAGCTGAACTGTCGTTTTCCTGTAAAGCAGAGAAACTGACGTTGCTCTGAGCCTCACAAACAGGATCCATTCACAGAAAACTGATGCAGCAGTATCTGTGGAGTCTGGTGTTTGTCTGAGAGCTGTGAAGGAGAAGTGGGTCAGATCCTGACAGGCCGCACGGTGAACAGATGCCAGAACCTTCTGCCTGCTCAAGGACTCGTCTCTCAGGGGCTAAAACCTCACCCCGACTCACCCGATCTCACCCCTGTGTGTCTGCAACTGCTGATTTCTCTCATGGACATGTCTTCTCTCCTGTTTTTTCCCCACTTTTACCTGCTCTTTTCTCTCTGTATCTGCGATCCAGTATTTCTGTTCCTCACTCTCTGCCTCCTCCCTTCTTCTTGGCCTTTCTCATGTATTTTTCATTTTCATGTTGTAGTAAATCTCTCTGTTGCAACTTGCATAACTGGAGTAGTACGGGTGCTCCAGTAGGAGTAACTTCCAGAGTATCAGAAAAAGCAGTAACAGGAGCAGGACTGGCAGGAGCATTGTGGTTATTTAAAGTTTAGCAGCAGTGTCGGTGCGAACCTTTGCGTGCCTGCTCCTCCTGTTTCAGGTTGATGAGCAGGAAGCGAGGGCTCTCAGGACAGAAGGGCAGCAGGATGCACTGCAGCACGGCGGGGGCCACGGTGAGGGCCAGCAGCAGGGGCCACAACTTGTCCGAACCCAGCAGAGCCTCCAGACCGAAGATCTAAGAAAACATGCCACGACAGCCGGGTCAGTTTGGAAACAAAAGATTATAAAATGTGCAGGTTGTCAGGAAGACTCCTGCTGACCTGAGCGATCAGGATGCCCACTACCACACCGAGCTGGTGGAGCGTGCCGAAGGCCCCTCGGAGGGGTGTGGGCGACACCTCGCCCACGTACATGGGCGTCAGGCCGGTGAAGAGGCCACAGAACAGGCCGATGACCAGGCGGCCGGCGATCACCATCTCATAGGAGGAGCAGATGGTGGAAAAGCCCATGAGGAGGCCGCCGATCACTGCCAGAGAGTTCACCAGGAACATGGAGCGACGCCTGAGGACAGAGAGAGGGAACGTGACCATAAACATGCAAAATGTCAGGTTTTAATAAGGTTTCACGGATGAGCTTCAGTGCTGACAGTGAGGGGCAGCTGAGAGGTTTGTGGTTGAAGAAAATAGAGATCGACACGTTCATTGATTAACAGAGAAATCACCGCAAGTGTGTCAGGACCGATTGACCTGCCCGAGTGTGTGTGTGAAGGTCAGGAGCTTTTCTGTCTAATTAGTCCATTGACGGATTATTGTCAGTTCAGCTTTTCACTGCAAACATGCGGGAGTCACATCCTTTTGTGTCAGGAGAGAAACATCAGCTGATCTACCAACTCTATGGTTTTCTGTCAACTGTTTGTGTCTTTTGTGCAGAGTTTTAGATTTAATCAGGTGCATATTTAATTAAAAAAATACCTCAGCATCACAGATTTACTCTTTTTTGAGAATTAAATGTGAATAACAACATCAGCCTGTAAAATGGAGGTGGAGCAGGAGGCAATTAGCTTAGTTTAGCAGCTGTTCAATCCACTTTGATTGTGAAAAGAAAAGTGAAAATAAAGTCGAATGCATTTCCACTGTAAAACACATAAAGAGCTGTGATTTGAGGCTAATGGAGGACTGAGCTCTGGGGACCATCAAAGCTGAGCAGTGGACTCAAAACAGACACGCTTCATATCCTCCATTAGGAGTAATGACTCGTGGCGGTTCAGCTGAACCACACAGGAAACACACAGAGGCATTCGGAAGAAATCTGTGATGAGACGCTGAAATTTGTCCAGAAACACATTTCCACCTGTGCAGAAGGACGACAGTCATGCAATCAAAACTGGTGATAAAAAACATGTTTATTTCCGACCTGCCGAAGCGGTTTGCCATGACGCCCACGCTGAAGGAGCCCACCATGCCGCCAACGCTGAAGATGGCGACGGCAATGCTCCAGACGATGGTGCAGACGCCCGGGTCAATCTCCTTTTTATAACGCTCCACCCAAGTGATGTTGAAAAAAGACTTCAGTTTCTGATGGCGAGAACAAACAGACGAGAACGCTGATGATGATGGAATAACACCAGAGTTGGACAGTTAAAGGAGAAGTTTCTTCTCAGAGTGAGATGAGAATATTTGTACAAATCCGATGTCTGAAGTTCTTTTGAGAAAAAAGAGCAATGAAGGAGAAATTATGATGAGATTTTCCGGCCTTGAACAGACTTAAAAAAGGCTCTAACATCTAATCTGGAGTCAGAGAGACATTAGCTTAGCTTAGCATAAAGGCAAAAAGAGCAGGGAAAAACAGCATGGCAGCTAAAAATAATAATAATGCACAATTACAAGAATCTGACACCATAAAAATCTGTTGTTTAAGTTAAAGAAGCAAAACACAGCTTGTTAATGAGTGAACATTTGAGGTTTCTGTTAGCACACTGAAGCTAAGCTAACTGTCTCCTCCTGCTTTCAGTTCTTCTGCTGAGCTGAGTCATTTTATGCAGCCACAGAGAATAAACATATCATGGTCTTCTCTTATAAAATGTTTAAACTTGATGTATATTTAAAAAGATTTAAAATAACATCTTTACTCGGATATAAAAACTGAATCACAGCTGCTCGGGGTTTCGATTTTCATCGAATCTGTCTGAATCTAAAAACAGTCCTGCAACAGAGACGACTCCCTGAACTCCCTGAGACATTTTTAAAAATCCCAAATCAAATCGTGGTGTAAAAGAACACCGCTGGTCCACAGACAGACAGAAAGTTACAGATCAACAGATTAATTCAAACACAGTAAAGTGAAAGTGATCTCTCTGCTGACCTGCAACCTTTCCTCCCATCTCTCCGACTCATTTTAGCATCACTTAAACTGTGATATGTGATAGAAACTTCAGAGATCCGTGGCTTCACATCA
>JAPZDZ010000008.1:1446738-1460617 GCA_029783805.1 Acanthurus tennentii | reverse complement strand
GTTCTGGGTAAAATTGCAGCATGTTTTAGTTTTTAGTGTGTTAAAGTCTTTAAATGTGTCACAAATGTAAAAGTTTCAGTTTAAAAACGGCTCATTAAAATCCTCATAAGCTGAGCAAACTTTACTCAAACCACAGTAAATGGTGTGTGTGTGTGTGTGTGTGTGTGTGTGTGTGTCAGGGTCTATTTTCAGCCACGTTCATGCTGTTACAGTGTGTATTTCGGGCAGCGTGATGGTGCATCTGAGGTTGAGTCCAAACAGAGCAGAGTGTGTGTTCGTGGCAGTGAGGGAACACGACAAACACCGACATCTTTTTATAACGTTCAGTCAACAAAGGAAGAAGAGAAACCAGGTGTTTGAGACACAAACAGAGCCGGTCAGAGGGACAAAATAAACTCACTGCCGGTCTTTTCGTGTCACTCTGAAACTTTTCCAGAGATGATTTTTAAAAAACACTCAGATCTACTTTGTTAAACTCCATGTTAACATCAGATTAAAGTCACAAACTTACATGTCTTCTGGGTGCCACGCTCATGTTTTTCATTTCCCACCTGTATTCTGCAAAGACTTTTTTTTTTATTGCCATCTGCAGAATAATAATTCATAATTAACATATAATTCAAATTCATGCAAACACAATCTTTGTCTCTAATCCCAAACAAAGTTGTAGAGTTGACTTTGTTCCTCTGTTGTCGGGCTTCATTTACAACTCAACCAGTGAGATTATTTCTATTTTCCTCCAGAATTACTTGTATTTTGTTATCAAGTGCCTGAGCTGCTTAAAAAACCCCTCAGCAAATTATTTCTGCATTAATTATTTAGAGTACATGAGGAAGCCCTTTTTTTTTTACTGATAAGAGTGTCATTTTAGGTCAAATCTCTCATTTTTTTCACTTTAAAAATCCTGACGGGATGTTGAGTCATTATTCAGGGGTCACACGTCCTCACACACACGGCACTTTCAGTAAAAAATAATAAGGGTCGTTTTATCTTCCATCTGGGTGGTTCCCCTGCGTTCGAGCGTCTTCGTCCGGACACACTTGACTGAGAAATCAGTGACAGAAAAGACATTTGTGAAAACAGCATGTCGGCGCTCAGAGAGAGGCGGCAGAATGAAGCCCGAATAAGTCCCGGCCAAACCCGAAACACAGGCGGATCCTCGTCAAGTCTGCCTCGAAGATCCTTCATAATCACTTTAAACGCACCGCGGGAGCAACTCCAAGAATATCACCATCGCTAACGCGCTTATTCACCAGATCAACTCCCATGGTGCTCTGATCTATGGAAACGTCAAAGGAATAAGTGGAGTGTCAGCTGGCTGCTGGTTGATGGATTGTAGTTTCTTATTTCTGCTCCTCAGTTCCTTCAGCTCGAACACCAGTGATGCATTGGTTATCAGCACCATGATGAAGAGCGACTCCAGCCTTCCTCTTCTGTCTCGTCAAAGGAAAACATCTTTAAAGTGATAATCTGTGATGTTATCGTGTAAGTGGACGTCAGATTTGATTCTGCAGCTGCTAAAACACAACTAGGACATGACTATTAGTGTCCGTTTCCTCTGTCAGATGTTCCTGTTCAGAAATAGAAAGTCACTAAGTCGCCTGCATTGATTTAAGTACGTTATCTGACTACAAATTTGACGTAATTGTACTTTTTCAGGGGGGAAATACAGTTTGGGTATTAGCAGAGTCTCAACCTGAGCAGACAGCATCAGTGGTCCTTGTTCTCCATCTGTTTCCTTTGTCATTTTTTCCTTACAAAAAAACCTTTTTTCACATCAATTTCAGTGTCAAACATTTCATTTTCTACTTGAATCCTCGTGTCTCTCAGGGAAAACAGTGTCATGAGGTGAAGCTCTCTCTTTAGAAGGACACACTGTTCTTTTTTTCCTTCCTCCGTCTGCTTTCCAGTCTCCCATCATTTAACTGTTTTTTAAATCGGTCTTATGCAGCTCCTTAGTTCATCAATCACCTCCACAGCACTTCACTTTGAGCTCTATCACAGCACAAATCAAGTCTGATTGACTGATTGATCAGTGTCAGTTTTCAGACCGACACTCGTATCCAGAGGCCTGAACTCTGGGAGAAACTGAGGTTTGGTGTTTTGCTGGAGGACACTTTGATATGTGGACAGGAGGAGACGTTAAACCACCAAAACACCATTATCTTGTTCCTGTTTACTTCTGAGATTCAAACTTTGAGTAGTTTAAGTTTGACCATCACAAGTAGACAAGAATCACTCAGGCCTTTGAATCCATTAAATACACAATCATTAATTTTTTATTATGAGGATCAACCGTGTGTTCCTCTGTAACCTCTGTCCAGCTGTCTGACACTAGGTTGATTGACATCATCTGCAGTACAGATGTGACCTATCAAGCTGAATCAGGGAGGAACCTCAGAGCTGTGAAAGTGTCTGTTTTTGTGTCTTTCTGGGGAGCGAAAGCAACTTTTTGGTCACTTTTAGTTCTTTTAAATTCTTATCAGTTCAATAAATAAATACGTTCTACGTTCATAGCGTGTTTGTCACATGAGCAACTGTTGATTTGAAGGTCATCAGGCAGGAAGAGGACTTGCCACAGATGGTTGGAAGGAGCTACGTGCTCCAGAGAAGCGATTTCAGAGCCATAAATGCTTCGTATAATAAAAGAACAGAAATGTGTCCAGGTGGTCTCGGCAGACTTTCACCGTACAAGCTGTCACACATAAGAATAACTGACCCTTAACATGCACTATAAACAAAACAACCGTACGGTTTCTCTTCAAGCTGAAATGTGACAGATTTCACATCAAAACTCTGCACTGTGAGTGAGAAACTCAACCCTCCATCAGTTAATGTTCGATGTCTGTGAGCAGGTGAATCAATGACTGCAATAAACACTGATTTGATAAAATATAATCTGTTTAGCTCGAACTGCAAATGAGAAGACATGTCGTACAAAATCTGAGAAATAAAGTAATGAAAACAATGAGATCTGGGAGTCCTCACGGTACACAACCTTAAACTCACAGATTTTATTGCTTTAGTCTAAGAAACTTACAGCCTGCTGAACTTATTTTAATCACTTCAGATGTGGATTCATGCAAACTTTTCCATTTAAACCAAGGAACATGTGAATTAAAGTATTTTTCCATTAAAAAATGTATTTTAGCAAAAAGTTGATTTTTCCAGTTGTTTGTAATTTGAAAAGTAAGCTAGAAATTAAAAGATATCATGTAAGACAAGTTTAAGTTTAAGTTTGGGTGCTGTCAAAATAATATTTACGAGGCTTCAAGAGTGAATATTTTCAGTAAGATAACACCTTATATCCACAGTACAGTTGTCACATAAACACTGTGAAGGGCATTGAGGTGAAACTCAACGTGTTCATTAGGACCAGCTAAAGCTAAAGGGCTCAAGTCCCAAGCAAAACTCCGGAGAAGGCAAGCTGAGGTTTTGTTTTGAAGTGTCCCAGGTCATCAGATATGAATGTTTGGCCCTAAACACTCAAGGCAACTGCTCCACCTGACGTAGAGGGTAGGAGGTGAGGGTGGAGTGGTACAAATGCAAATGAGATGACTGTAGTTATGTTTTGTTATATTGCAGTGAAGTTATTAAAGGTGTTTTCACACCGGCCGCGTTTCGGACTTTTCAGTTTTTGTCCAAACCAATTCAGCAGGTGTGAAACCTCCCTGGTCCAAGGTCGAGACCAAACAGCACAATCTCGGTCTGACCAAGAGAGGTGGTCTCAATCCAGATCAAACTGAACCATGGTTCAGATCGTGTCCAGTGTGAAAGCAAAGGTTCGGACCTCTAGACCTTCGTACCAATGACAAGAAGTTAGGGCAGGCGACCCAAAAAATGGAAAAACTAAGTAACTGTTACTAAAACAAAATATGAGCAAAGGAACTACATGGAAGGAAGAGGAGACGAAATGTTTTATTAACATTATAATGTAAAGTATAGAGACATGAAACCCACGTACCCACGAACCTCTCAAGGTCCAGACCAAACAGCCCAACCTTGGTCCGACCAAAAGAGGTGGCTGCCAAGAAAAAGTAGAATAATATTGTTCCTGCTGCTAAGAGTTGAAAAAAGTCACCCAGTTAAATGGCATCCTGCTTGCTGTTTCCATCCTTAATCCTGCGGCGGTGAGGGAAAAGATATCATTACTTTTTCATACTCAGCGTGTTATTTGCCAATTCAACTCATTACAGTAATTTCGCAGAGTTGCATGAGGCCGGGCCGCTCCCAGGTGTGGATGCATATAACTGCGTTAAAATGAAGCAGGGCTCTACACTGGAAAAGTAAATACACTCAGTCAATCCAGAGATAAATGAGGGATAAAAAATCTATCTGCAGTCTGAACATACAGTACGGATGTATAATCAGTGTTATTCAACAGACCCTGGAGAACATCTGCACTCAGCCAACTTTGATTTCGGACCCATAAGCAGAGCGTTAAATGAGATTCCCTTCAGGCAAAGAGGGAGATTTCTGGACTCATAAATACGGAGTCGGGGCTCCTCTGCTGCAATCAGTCAACATGGATCAATCACTGTAGGTGGATGAAAGCATGCATGTAGGAAAGTGCGCTTCTCAGTAATCGTCAGAGGAATTCTCATGTCTCTGACCGACGCCTGTGTGTGTCTTTCAAATTTCCTTGTGAGGTTTTGAAGGATCGAAGGATCAGAAAAAATCAGAGCCTGTTTTTTTTTTTTTCAAGTGTTCATGCCACAGGTACTGCAGTATGTCTTCGAAATCCGGAGTCTCGGAGGAGGTTTCATGTGCGTGGTATGTATTCTAAGGCGTTTTCTAATGAGGCAGATGGCTACAACATCCCTCTCCAGCTTGACTCTGATTTCACCATGTGGAGGAGGTTTAAATACACTTTAATTATGGACCATGACAAGGTCCTGGAGCAGCAGAAAGGCTGTGCTGTTGTGTAAAATGGACTGAAAAGATTGTAAATTCAACATGAATGTCAACTTTTACCTTGTTTACTGTGTCCTTCCTCCTACCCTCTTCCTATTCTTCTGTTATACAACAGTTAGTTTTGATCAAGAACTTTGGCTAGACAAGATACTGAGTTATTACAGTGCTGGAACTTTAACCTACGTATGTGGGCCTTTTGGGAGGAGGACAAAGGCAAAGAAAGAGGGCAGGGACACAGATGTTTTATAACAACCACAGTCTGAGAGCCAGAAACTGTCTGATGTCGCACTCGAGGTGAGGAGATGAAGGCAGCAAGGTGAGATGCTTTGTATAAACATAAAGACTACATGTTTAACTGGATATGAAATGAGCTGCAGAAAACTTAAGAAATCCAAAAAACATGCTTGTATTACGGGTCTAACAGTGTTTTAAAGATCTTGTATTCTGTAAATTGACAATCAAAGCTAGCTTAGCTTAGCTTAGCTTAACAATGTAGTGTCTGATCAAACTCATTAAAAACATACAGAGCATGGTGACCCTCAACAGACACTAAATTCACTGGTTTCACAATGAATAGAAACACACAGATGAATGTACATAACAAAAAGTAACTTATTACTTGCTGTAGCTGTTTACTAATAAACGCTGGTGAAGAATTTGTGGTTTAAAAGCGATATCACACTCGTGGTTGTGCTGTTATACTGAATATCAACATGCAGACAAGAATCTGCAGAGAGCACTCCTTCTGTGGTTAATTGCCAGTGTTTTTCTCTCTCCTCTTCACCTCCTCCTCTTCACACTTTATGATTCTACTTTTCCTCTTGTTTATGTTTCATATCCCTCCTCCGCAACGTTTTCTCTGTGAAAAAAATTATACCAGCGTGTTGTGTTTAACTTTGTTCGTTTCTCTTTGGTTTGAATAAAGAAATGATAAGTAAATTACATTCTTAAGTGTAAAGGGACCTGTGTGTGTGTGTTATTCTAAGGTGTTTCTGCTTACACACTCGTACGTATATTTACACTAGTCGAGCCGTATTTGATAGCAATTACAGAATTAAATCCATTGCTTATGATTTTAAGGTTCAACTGTGTGTGTGTAGATCTGTCTGTGTGGTGTGTGTGGTGTTTATATGTGTGTGTGTGTGTATCTATATCTATATGTGTGTGAGTATATTTATATGTATACACATGCACACATACACACATATATATATATACATATATGTCCATATGGGGACCAGCGTTCTGACCGTCAGAGTGAGGACAATCTTTGGAGGGACATTTTGTAAAGTCCTCAGTTTATTAAAGGGCTGTAAGGGGAAACAGACACAAGCTTTCAAAGGTATTTTACACTGTAGGGATGAAAACCCTCACACAGCTGCAATATGGGGACTCATCTATTATCAAAAATCAGGTTGACTGATTTTAATACACAGGTTAGTTTTTGAGTTTACAGTATTAAATATTAGGTTTGACTGAGCTATGAAAAATTGTTTGATTTGGTCATTTGGTTTGCGCTTGTGGTTATTACATTTATGGTTGGAGGCCAAGAAATAATGATGTAAATTACATAAGTGTGAGAATATGTGTGTGTGTGTGTGTGTAATTATTTTGCCGGATGATGGGGGAAAAAAAAGAGCCAGTTTAAGAATTTTGCTGCCAGCAAAGTCCATCAATGTCTGTCAATTAACCAATAGTGCACCTCTACTTTAATGAAACTCTGTCCGTTTTCTCCCTGCAGCAAACGTCAGGGATGATGGATTTGATTTCCAATGAAATGGTCGTGTCACTGACAGATTGGCTCCGACACTTTTTTTGGTAATATTGAACCACGATGTGGATCCAGTCCAGATCAGGACAAAAATGTTCTGGCATCTGTTCTGAATTAAACATGAGCTATGCTTTATTTGTCTCGTCTTGCAACTTTCGATGCTGTTTCATGGATGAAAAGAGTGAAAAAATTGTGACAGGGATGCCTCCCATGTATTGATTTGAAGTGTCTCTGCATTATTAAGGTCTCAATTGTTTTTCAAGGCTTTTTATCCTTGTAACTGAATTTCTCTTTCTGAGGGCTTTTCTTTGGATCCAGCTGAGGTTTATGAAATGTGGCAAAACCTCGATACAGTTGTTGTACACATTATGAGTACAACATTGAGTGTTTCAGTTACAACACTACAAAGTAGAGTGATGCAACCTTTAAGATTTTTTGTGTTTTAATCTCTTCTTGTCAGAATTGCTGCAGCTACAGACAAGAAACTGGGAAAGCTGCTGTCATTTAAGATGTGCAATCATGTTACAACTGATTCTCATCAACAGAAATATGACCTAAAAATGACATTTTAACTGCGTGCTACAGTGCAGAGCTGCAGAGTTTACCTTTGACCTACTTTACCAGGTGTAACAAGGGATATAGATGCTGTATTGATGCAGTCATTGTCCTCCTGCCCTGCTCAGTGGCTCAGAGGAAGCTTCTCATTGTGAATAACTCTCATTGTTGTAGCTGCTTTGGGATTCGAATGGACTCTTGTTCAGTCGTAAGCTTTCCTCTCTAACCTCTGAGACGATTCCACAAAGATAATCTGGGCAGAAAAGAACAAAGTGACTTCCCAAAAGAAGGGAAAAAAAGCCTTTTCCTCATGGAACATCTGTCTTTGCCATTTCTCTCCTGCAGTCTCACCTGATTCCTACTCTCATAAAAAAAAAAAAAAAAACAAAAACATCCAGCGCTGCTCTTCTTCTCTGGTCTTTGGTCGCCTGCTCCCTTGATGCTGCTGCTCAGGATGTTTAAAGATCTGAGGAAACTGTGTGGAGCTGACAGCCATGAGGGGTTTCAGGCGAAAGCGACTGAGATGAAGAAGTCCGTACCGGAGCGACGGCTGTAATAGAATCACTGTGGAATAACGATCGCAATTAGTGACGAATAAAGGAGAGATTACTGAGTTACTACTCTTTAGAAGGTGTCTCGTTTTCAAAAGATTTGTGTGAATTCTGCAACCAAACAAGTTGCATCAATTCAAAATGTCCTAAAAGTATTTTTTCACGATAGATCAGAGCGTCACTTAATTCTGCAACACGAGGTTTGTCAGTTTGTGTCTCTGATCAGCGAAAAAATCTGTTACAACATCCACCAACATCAGATCTTTTTTCACCGTCTTGTGCCTTCAGTTTCCTTTTGATACGAAGCATCAAAATCAAACCATAAAGTATTGAAGACGCTTTTCAAACAGTTTCTCCTCGCAGCAACGTGGAGCTGCTCGTGTCTGAATCTGCTCAGCTTGAAGCTACTGTGTATTCACTCCAACTCCAACAGCTGTAAACTCAACACACAGAATATAAAAAGTTAATCTGGAGTGAAAGTGTGTTAAATTAAGCATAAGACACTGTGAGTTTGATTTAACAGTGAAGCCGTTGTAAACACGATGATTGTGAATGTTTTAAATAAAGCTAAGCCGTCCTAATGAGGACGAACACCCGAGCAAAGTGAGCAGCAGCCTCGGGGCTACGGATCATTACGGGCCTGAAAGGTCCTGGCTCACTGATTGATGACTGTTTCTGCTAATTTTTCTGACCATTCATTTGAAAATATTGATAGGGGCAAGATAAAGGCCTTAAGATGGCTCTTCCTTTATGACCTGATCCTCTGGCCCTTTAATTTAAAACAGGGCCCCACGTCCAAAAAAGCTTCATATTCCTAAATTTATGTATTTAATGTAGTGCTAGGCAGAATTTTAGTTATTATAGTTGTAAAAACAGTGTAAGAGCATCCTTTTCTTTTTCTTGTGGCAGACGTAAAAGTCCTATAAAGTGTAGTTCTCTCATTGTTCACTTTTCCTACAGTTTCATCCATTTTGTTCATTATTTGTCAAGGTTTTTGTGGCGAGACGAAGGAAAAGTTCAGGCTCGATCGGAACAGTTGATGGTAAATAAAGATGGATGACCGTTGGAGAGAGAGTCTGCAGGTTTCCACCTGAGTTCTCGCCTAAATTCACCGGCTGATTGAGGTTAGCTGTGAAGTTTTCACACCTTTCTTAGCATCAAATAAACAAAACCAAACAAAAGAACTTGCCTAAAGGGGGCCTTTTTTTCAGGTACTATTAACACAGTTTCAGTAACACACACCTGGTATCATAATTAAATAAATATGAGATACAAAAACATATGGTATGTTTGGGATTTCCAGCAGTATTTCTGGTCAACAAGGTGTTTGTGAGATAAATAATAAAACATGGGAAATGTTGCTGTCTCTATAACCTTGGAGGGAAACGTGGGTTTCCTGTTTGCACGGAACAGCTGATATTATGTGATTAAGTGAATATCAAAGATCCTGTAATCAAAGCATGAGCCGGTCTGAGGTCAGTTTTTGTAGTTGGACCCGCTGTTAAAGGCTGCACAGCGTGACATCTGAAATTAGAGTTGATTGGCTTCCTGGTTTCTGCCTTTGAGTCGCTCACATTCTGCCTTTTAATCGTGTAATTATATTTTGGAACATTTTTGTTGATTATCATCGGACATGTTAGGTCGTTTTTTTTAGCTCAGTGAGACTTTTTCTTTTCAGTGTAAATCATCAGGAAAACTGGCAATTACCAAAAGTAATTTAACAGATGTATTAATTTAAAGCAATTTGTGGTGGCAATGATTAAGAAAACACCAAATTAAAAAAATACTACAATTTCACTTAAGAATGAGCCTTTAAAAGTTTCTTTTTAATAAGGTTTTTTTTCTAACCACTAGTCATACCATGGAGCAATGTTTCTGCAGGGTTGTCGGGGGTGTTACTCAAGTTTTCACAGTTTTTCTCAGTTAATTGCAGTAATTTATCAGTAAACCAGGAAAAAGCAGGCAGGGACACAACTTTTTTAAAGCAAATATGGACTGAAACAAGGCTGGAATTTTAAATTCTGCTCAAAGCTTTGAAGGTTTTTTTATGAGAAAGAGAATCCATCCAACATCCAGTCAAACTGATGCTCACACACAATTTTGTGGAAATTGTTTTTGGTGAATTTTTTTAATTTTAATTGTCAAGATTTCACTCCTGGTTTATTTGGCAACACCTGAAGTTACTACAGGTAACAGCAAATATTAGTTTAATAGTTTAATACTGGAGGCAAAGTGTCAAACAAATGAATGTTTCATTAAAAATCTGGTGTTTTTTAGTCACTTTGGGAGCAAACGTGGTCTCCCTTAATGCTGCACACAGCGTGAGTCTGCAGACGGCAGAGCAGAGTGAGAAGTTTGTTATATTGCTGAGAAGTTCGAGGTGTTCGGCCTGTCGCCTGCAGCTCTTCATCTAACAGCTCACCGTGGCTTCTTCTTCTTCTTCTTGTTCCTTTCCTGCCTGCAGTTCTACAAAGTGAGCTGAGGTTAAAAAACAGTCCACAGTGATTGTTGCCTTGTTTTTCTGCTCACATGTTTTATGAGCGACAGCAGCGAGTGCAAAGTTTCATTTCCTGTGTCTTCTTCACAACAAAATTTATCTGTTTTTCCACTTAAATGCCTAAAGAGTGAGGCTGCAGCAGTAACATGTTACAGCATTTAAACCAGGTTTGTAACACTGCAAATGATATTTGCATATTTTTTGCATTATTTTAATAGGTGTGTTATCTTACTGCGTGATAGATTGTGACTTAACATGACGATTTTCAAGATTATTACTCATTACTAATATGGAAAAAAATCCAGCCATTATCTTTCTGAACATACAGAGTTCGTCCCTGACGTCTTCGATGCAGATATTGACTGAGCTGTCAGAAGCTCAGATGACCTGGCTGTTCTTTTGAAGGATGACTGTACAGAAATACAGGGGGTGTCGACTGAAATACACAACTGATGCAAAGTTTGTCGCTTAAAATAAAAGGATTTTTTTCATCAGAACTGCTAATTGCGATGAATCAGATGATGAATCAGTCATCAGATGATCCATGCTAATCATCCTCAACAACAAAAAAGCTTGCTAGTATCTTATTATTGTTAGTTGTTGGAGCATTAAGCTGCTTCCTTGTTCTCAGGTTGAGAAGGAGAGCAGTAAATCTTTTTTTTTAATACAGAGACGCTTATCTTTGTTAGATTATGTTACGTTATTGTTTTCTTCGTCGCCTTCACTTGTTAAAATGAAGTCTTAGGTTGCATCCCTGCAGCAGTCTCTCACCACAGCTCAGAGGAGGCTAACGTAAAGAATGAATATTCATTTAATCAGTAAAGCCATCACGCTGTAATCTGCAGAGTAATCAAAACTGACTACAAAAAAAAAAAAAACAGAATAAGGTTGTGATTGAATAAAGCACACATCGGTTTGTGTGGGCTAATAGAATGAGTGACTCTCGGGCATTTAGAGGAGGCTCGTCTTTAATCAGAGTACAAACTAATAACACGTCTGCCGCTAAAGACACAGGAGGATGAAAGGCACAACACCAACCTCCTTTGTTTTATTCCATCACTCATCTCGTCCCCCGGCACATTAAGGCACTCAACGGCCCTAACAAGCTCTCCCACGACATTTACTTGGGCTTAATGGAAAGAAAATGTGTGTTTAAGTGTGCTGCGCATGAGTGTTTGCTTTGCCGTGATGATGAACAGACGAACATGACTTGCACAGACGTTTCCAAAAGCAACATTTTTTCAGTCATGAAACTGAGGTTTTCAGATGATCTTTGATGCACAACAACACAACAACAGCTGCTGATTATAATTTGCACAGAGCACAATGAGCTCCGATGCGGAGGAGAGTTTTGGATTTTAGATGAATGTCATGAGGCCAAGTATGTGTTTAATGTGTGAATCAGCAGTGCATCCAGATAGATACATAACATATTTTTCCCGTAAAACATTTAAACCATGAGTATACAATCATTGAGATTGTATTTTAAGAAATACAGTCAGGATGAGAAAGCTCTTAAATTCGCTTCTTTGCATAAAAAGTGCTAGTTTTGCGCTAAAAGTAGACACAATGGAAGAAAGAAATATGTCTTCCAACAACTTTAAAAACATTCAATTTGCAGATTGAATCTGGTATGTTTAAGACATTTTAACAGAAAATGAGAGAAACTCCTTTAAAGAGCAGTTAGCTAGGTGGTTAGCTTAGCTACCGTCCACCAGGTCTGCACATTTTTGTAAGTTTGAACAATATTGCATCAGTTTTCTTTGGATTTTTGGTACAAAAACAAGCTAAATGTTTTCTTCTCCTCCAGGCTCGACATGTTTTAAACCTAAAACGTTTAGCCAGCAACAGAAGTCTGCTGTATAGAAAGCAGAGAAGAAAAAAGTGGTACATAGATTTTTTATGAACAATTATGTATTTATTTGTCCTGAACTAAATAGAAGAATAACACCAACACATGACTGCAGCGTGATGCTTTATCAGCTAACAAGCAGGGGTTATAAACTGCACAGTCACGTTCTTGATCTTTCTCTGAAAATCACAACCCATCTGGCCCAACAAAGGCTGATTTTGACTAAAGGGGGAACAGTGTGAATCACAAATTAACACCTCTGCTACTATAATGAGTTTCAACCATCACAACAGACTCAGATCAGCGTAAACATGGAAGTTTCCTCAGCCGACATCAGCTGGTCCTGTTAAAGAATAATCCACCATCAATAAAAGCTGAATGTGTTACTGTTGATTCAGAGAAACAAACTGTAAGTCTACATACACATCAGTAATGGAGAGGAGGATGCAGGAGTGAACTGAGGATATATTGTCATTTTGGGTGCGTTTGGACACAGATTTTTGATGTTTTATTTGGTGTATTTGAGTTTGACTTTAATGATGCAATAGCTGGGCTGGCAGCCCTTAAATTCTGCATCACTGAAGAAATGTGGAGCTGATTTTTTGGCTCTGAAACTCAAGTGAGATTTGAGTCCTGCAGCACTAACCGTATAGTGTAGCCGTCAATATAACAATACGGCTCACACTTCCATGTCAAGTCAACAAGCACCATCTGAGCCTCAAAGAGTCTCTGACACGTTATAATAGCAGCTTGTGCACCAAAAGCGCATGGAAACATCATTTGGTTTTCATTCAGAAAGACTTCCAGCTGGCAGGGCTGCAAGTGGAAATGTAATTTCCCAAACCTCCGAATCTCAGATCTGCTATCAGCCAGCGATAAGCTGGAAAGCTGTTTTCTAGGATCCCCATTCAGGAATAGAAGTTCTGGCTCCCAATTAATCGCTTTTACTCCCTCAGATGGCCTGCGATAAAAAAGGCAAACAAATTCAAATCTCTGCCGTGACAAAAACCCTGGAGTTTGTGAATTAAATATGAACAAAACCTGCCACACGGACGGACGGGTGTGCTGAGGGAGAGGCTGACAAGCTGGAGATGTGACTGAAGATGTGGACAGACACACAGATAGTCAGACAGACAGACAGGCAGGCAGGCAGGCAGGCAGCAGAGACAGGAAGACATCAACGCTGTGAAAGGAAAAAACCGGCAGAGCAACACCCAGTCGGAGGAGCTCCGGGATGGAGGCAGACAGCTTGACACACTCAAAGAAGACAGACAGGCGGACAGCTGCGAAAGGTCGACAGGTTGGAGATACAGTGAGACGGGGTTTCCATGGCAACGGGTAACCAATCAGTCATTCACGGACAGACGAGTTCTGTTCAGTCAATCTTTATTGTCTCCGGGGAATAATTAGGAAGGGCAGACAGGCCGACACATGGACAGAGGGGACGGGCGGACGGACAGACGGACGGACGGACGGACGCGCTGCACCATGTTGTCATAACAACTGACATTTAAATCCAACTTCAGCAGCATTTAGAGAGACAAATTTTGCAAAATAATTTGTTTTTGTGGTTTTATTCAATTTCTTCGTGTGAACTCCCTCTGTGATTTTTTGATGAGTCAGATTATTTTCAGATGATCGGTTGACAAACTGCCGCCAGCGAGAAAACAGGAAGCTATTTTCAGCCGTGCTAGCAGCATCACTGCAGGTCAGTCAGTCAGTCAGTCAGTCAGTCAGTC
>JAPZDZ010000008.1:1419101-1432971 GCA_029783805.1 Acanthurus tennentii | reverse complement strand
ACTAAACTTTGTTCTGTTTCTAATCAAACAAACAGATTGAATCTTATTTTGCGCTGCGTTTAAACATCAGGATGCAGAAAAACACAAATGTGGCGTCTGTGATGTCACCTGAGTTTTTGGTGGCATCATGAAGCTTCGATGGAGCTGAGGAGGGACGAGAGAGTGGCAGCCGACCGATCAACGAGCTGCTCCATCGAGACAAAAGTAAAATACTAGAAATATGTCTCACATGGGTAAAATATTTAATGAAATTAGCAAAACCGTCATGTTTATCAATCACTCACTGCTTTTTTGACATCTTCACCCTGTCTGAACTTTTTAGCTCCAAAACAAAGACATTAACGTCTTTAATTTGACAGTTAACAAACATAAAGCTTCATTTTTTAAAAAAAAATCTTGATGTTGTCTTCAAACTACGGAAGCCCGAAGTGGACATGGTTTATTTAATTTTTTTTTTACAAGCCGTTTTCTCGTTTTAACAAGATAATAACTAGTTATCACGAGGAAACGAACTTTGTTTTCTCGAGAAAAACGGCTTGTAAAAAGAAAAAAAAATAAACTATGTCCGCTTAGGGCTTCCGTATCAAACAGCTGGCCTCTATAGTTTTTACTCAATCGGGGGGCTGGTGGAAATTAGTTGTGAACTATTTTCAGCATGTAAATCCACATTCGGTGCCCTAGAGAGGGTTTGGGGCGGTAGGATATGGTGTTTATGATTGAGTCAATGTAACTATACTGTGTGTGTGTTCATGGTAAAAAAGAAACCAATGTAAAAGTGTGGCTAATTTAATATGCTTGAACATTTTTTTGGACTACAATGGAGCTCTATAGCACAAAAGGGAGAAGATATGCAGATAAAACTTATTAATAGCATTAGTTTGTTGTTGGTTTTGGTCTTTTTTTGTGGTATTTATTAAATTAACTTTCTACAACTTCCTAATGTAGCGATACCTTTTTAAATCATCAGAAAACACACATAAGAAGATGTTTTCGCACCTTTTTATGCTGCTGGGTTTGATACTAACTTTAATATAATCCATTATTTTTCAAAAGAGTCATCGATCAGCAGTTGTTGATTGATATTGACAGGTTTGTACCTTCATATCACACAGCAAGACACCAGAAAAGCTCCGTTGGTGAGTAAGGTTAAGCATTTATTGGTGTTTGGAGGGGAAAAAAAAAACATATGCCATCATGTGGACAGCACACAATACTGGTGAGGAATCTGGGGAAGCGTTGCGCTCATGGGACTTGTAGTTCATAACAGTCAGTCACAACATGGAGAAGTTAGCTGAAAATTCAAAAAAAAAAAAAAAAGAACTGAGGGAGGAATAACATGGCTGTGTACATTATTGTTATCATCATTTATAGTGTTGTAATTATACCCGCAATGCTGTTTCATCGTACAGCAGCGACGGCGCGACAAGTCGGCCTCAAACAGCCGCCGGAAAAAAGTTCGTAACACGCCCAGGAACAAAGTTACATAGAAAAATATCACTGTCAAATAGTTTCTGAAACATCTGTGAGGAACTCCAAAAAATCCCAGGTATCAAAAAGAAACAACACATGGCTTCTTCTTCCATCAACAGATGGAAACAGGAGAAACTCCGCGACTTTCCTTCCAGGGATTAAAAATTCAAGAGTTTGTGTCTGTGTATCAGGATTAAACAAAAGAAAAAGAAAAAGACGAGAAAAAGGGAAAAATATATATGTATGTATAGATATATATATATATATATATATAGAGAGAGAGAGAGAGAGAGAGAGGACAGAACTACAGCTCCCACAATGCACCTAGGTTCACTTTAGTCTCTGTGGATGGTGCAGACAGCAAACAGACTCGAGGGAAATCAAGTGAAAACTGTTCTTGGGAATCAAAAGAGTGTTTATGTGAGAATCAAGTCACAGCGCCCCCCTGAGGAAAAACAGGCCGTTGCATGAAACAACAGGAAAGAAATTTATGAGAATCAACAACAACAACAATAATAATAGTTATAATACCAGCAACCATGGTAAGAGTTTTTCTCTCTAAAATAAGGTTTAGTTGCCATCTCTAAATAAAGTTACAACAGCTCTAAGCGAACCGTTCACTAAACCCCTCCCACAAACAGCAACTGTCCAATCACAGCTCACCGGCTGTTGCTGGGCAGATCTGCCAAGCTTTGGATTTCTCAGCGTAATAAAGCCTGATTAAAGTCAGGGTGCTCTTGCTAAAAAACATGTGATTTCAACAGGTAAGTGTTGTTTTAATTTTCCTTTTAATAACTGTGTCATTATTGGTTGCGTCATGTGATTGGGAAGCGATGCTCAAATCAAGACGACCAGGTAATCAAAACAGTTTGCAGACATCTGAAAATACCAAAAGTGCTTTTCCTCGTCCGTGTTACTGCATTTGTTTAAATCAATAATAAATGAAAGAAATTTCAACCTTGTTGCCTTTGGTTGTATGGACCAGCAGACCACTTCCTATTTCTGCACTCCACTGGAAGTAGGTTTCAAATTTCTTAATTCACTGATTTAATAAAAATCTATACTCAAAATAAAAATATACAACATACATGCTGTGGTAAAACTGCCACTGTTGTCATAGTAAAACATAAATGGGAAATACTACATTACAAAACTAATCATGCATAGCAACGGGTAGCTAACAGTAGCTAACGGAAGCTAACGGTGGCTAACGGAAGCGAACATAGCTAACGGTAGCGGGGTTTAGCGAACGGTCAGTTGGTCTGAGGAGAAAGTTTGATGTTTTATTGTTAGTTTTAAAACTGGAGTTTGACAGAATCACCAAAACCTCGAAACCTCATAAGTCTGCAACAGGAAAAATAAAATAAAACACAACCCCCTTTTAAACAGAAACAATCCAAGCCACAAATTCTGTGATCAAATCAAAGACTTTTTGTGTTTTGTTTTTTTTAATACGTGTATTTAATACCTCAGACAAAAACACCTGAGAAAAACTGACAAAATGATTCAGATGGGTTTCTCTGTAATATATTCAATATTACAACTATAATCACATAATTCAAGCATATATCATATACATATATATCTAGTGAGAGAATAGTTTAATATTCAATAGTACAGTTGTATGGTACAGTAGCAGTAGGGTGCATTTCTCATTTCTCATTGGGTAAAATTGAAGGAGAGGTAAGCATTTGTGTGTAAATCTATATACGATTTATCGATACAATATGCAACAAAAGAAAGAAGAAAATAAACTAAAAAGGAAGGAATAAAAGACAAAGAAAGGGTATAGGCAGTTCAGTACTGTGTTTGAGATGGTGGAAGTGGTTCTTTGTGTGTGTTTGCATGTGTGTGTGTGTGATCACGATCACCGTCAGTCAGTGTGTGTGTTGTGTGTCTGCATGTGTGTGCGTTCGGTGAAGGATCAGATCAGATCAGCACCATAGAAGTCCATAACAACATCAACAACAACAATAAGGATTAAAACCCGGGTTAGGACTGTGTGTGTGTGTGTGTGTGTTTGGGTGTCTGCATGCTGAAGGTTTCAGTCACTGTTCAATCTGAGCAAATCGACCATAAACCAGTTAGTATTTTCATTTCTGCACTTCCTGGACAAAATCGAGGACTAAATAGAGAAGAAAAAGACTGCAGTCGTGTTATTCTTAACAAATTGCGTGTCTCAGTGTGTGTGTGTGTGTGTGTGAGTGAGCAAGACACCAAACTAAACGCAAACCCTGCCAGCGAAATCCTCCACCTTATTTATGTCCAAACATCTGCTCTCACATCCAGCTGTGCTAACGGCTAATCACGCTCTGTTTATCCTCTCTCTTGTCTCCTTCACCTTAGAAAATAAAAGTCCTGCTATTATTTCATAATCAGACACGGAATCAAATAGAAGATAACAAATCAAGTGCTTGAACGAGCCCACAAAGAAAACAAAACGAACACAAAAAATGTCTTAAAACTATACAATTTTTGTTTCACCGTCTCTCTCCTAACGCCCCCCTCCCACACCGAAAACAATCGTTACTAAGATACCTGGCCTCGTCTCGCACCAAGTGAAATACCTGATTCAACCATGATACATTCTCTGTTACGCCTCCGTCTCTGACTAACCAGCTCCATGAAATCCAAAATAGATTTGTAGTTTAGCGACAAACAGCTGGGAGGACAACTTGCTTTGTGTGGCCCCGTGACTGTCAAGCTAACAGCCCCTCCCCGCCCCATATATAAAATATACAAAAGATTATCTCCAAAATCTTCCTCCTGGCTATCTCCACTAATAGAAAAATATACAATAATCCTATTTTAAAATCTCTTTGCGTTATGGACGAAACCCTGCACCTCTTCCTCCTCCTCCTCCTCCTCTTCCTCCTCCTCCTCCTCCTCCTCTTTGCTGGACTAGTCTTGCCTTCCTGCCCAGTTCAAAAATATACATGTTTTTTTTTTGTCCTATTTATAGAAAAAAATTACACATCTGACCCCTCCTGGCTTGAATCCGTGCCTTGAGCTTAAAAAGTGAGATTTCACTGGCATAATGTGAGTTCAGCACCCTGTTTGAACTGGCTGGAGCAGTGGCCGGAAACGCACTACCTGCAAAAACTCCGTGCGACACCGGCCGTAAGCACAGCACCAGGGATGACGTAAGCTGCCGAGGTGACACAAGGTGATACAGTACGTCGTGTGGGTTCAACAAGCAGCATGTACAAAGAGAGTCACACTGGAAAAAAAAAATGGCGTCGCTGTGCTTTCCCGTCGTGCCGGCACAGCGTGCACGCTAAAACACACTTTTCATGCTTGCGCCCGGTGTCGCACAGCGCTTACTGCAGATCTACGCCGGCCGTCCTCCTCGCCACTTCAATAAAAGTGCTGCTGTTGTTGGGTTGCCTTGTACCCCGTTCTCATTTCCTCCTCCCCTCCCGCCCCTTCCTCCTTCATCTTCTTCTTCTTCTTCTTCCTCCTCTGCCTCACAAGTCTCCGTGTCGACTCTCGTACTTGTTGATGATGTTCCTGCAGCGGCCCAGCTCCTTCCGCATGTCGGCGACCTCCTGGCGAAGGGCGGCGTTCTCTCGCTCCAGGAAGGCGGCGCGCACCGAGATCTGGTTCTCCTTCAGCCGCCGGGCGTCCCGCGAGCGCTTCGCCGCCTCGTTGTTCTTGACCCGCCGGCTCCAGTACTTCTCATCCTATCATCGGCGGCGGTTTGGTATGTTGGAGTGTGTGGGGAGGAAGGTGGGGGGAGAAGAAAAATAAAAAAAGGGAGAGAGCGGAATGAAGAGGGTCAGTTATGTGATGACAAAAAGGAAGGCAGGAAAGGAACAAGGAAAGGATGAGAGGAAGCAACAGCTCAATAGTTGCAACTGGAGGACACGGAAAAACCTCTGAGTTCAAAGGTTTCTTTGCAAGGAGTTAGTTGGTTAGCATACAGTGTTAAAATAAAAGGTTCAGTGTCGATAGAGATTTACGGAATCCAGGAGTAACCATGGTTACTACTATCTCCTTTTATTCTGTTATCTCGTGATAACGGGATAATTTAATGTGTTATCACAGAGTAACAAGGCTCTTTTTCCTTAATAACAGAATATATCAAAACTAGTTTCTCATGACACATCGCTATATCCCGTTATCGCAGGATAACGAGATTATTATTTATGATCTCAAGATAACAGAATGAAAAAGATGGCAGCGAACTTGGCTGCTCTTGCCTTCCATACGTTTTTTCCGGTGATGCATCTGAATAAATCTATACGGAAGCTGAGAGCACAAATAGTTGCTATCATCTTCTTTCATTCTGTTATCTTGAGATCACGAAATAATCATCTCATTATCACAGAACAACGGGTAGTTATCTCATGATGACAGGATAAATTGATGCAATATCATGAGATATCAAAATGAGAACAACCCCTTTTTCCGTGATAATGCATTAATTTATCCTGTTATCAAGAGATAACAGAATGAAAAAACACAGCAGCAGTCATGGCAGTTCGTGGCTTCCGTAAAAAATGGCTTTGTAGCCTTTTGTCAAAGATTAGTTGACATTTCTGTCGTTCATTTCACAGAGGATGAGACATTTTAGCTGTAGCATCATATTAAATATTAGTACAGACAGTGAAGAAGTGGATTATAATGCAGAATAAATTGAGACATTTCTAAAATCCAACAGATCAACATTACAACTGATTTCTTCTTCTTCTTCTGTAACCTGTTTTTTGACTGTAGTTGGTGGCCATGCAGTGGCTTAATGGACTCCACCTCGTCTGTTATTACATTATATAGAGACACTTCAATATGTTTTATTTATACACATACATTTAGACACTTACCGATGCATTAAGAAAAAGAAAAAAGAGCTAATTAGCAGCCAAAAGGTCGGCAAGTACACAAAGTGGTTTTCACTAGACTTGATTATACGATAATTTGCATTTTGCAACATCTATTGAAATCTAATGTGAGACCGAGAATAATAATGAGTTATGTAAAAAAGAGTTTTCTATTAATAAATGTTCTGCCTTAATGCAGCTGTACAGTCCTGCCCTGCTGAGCTGCTCAGCTGAATGAATAAATACTCTTCACCGGAGACATAAATACCCCGCAGCCTCTCAAAAGTCCGTAACATTGTTTTTTGGGGCATGAAAGGAGTCTGTTGGCAGATGAGGGTCTCATGAGAGGAAGACTGGAAACCACTGAGATTGTTGTGTTAAACTTTTGGACCTGGAGAGCCAAACAGAGGTCCAAATTGAAAGTAAAACCTTGTAGAGATCGCTATCTGAAAGATTTATGTCCGTGGAATCGCTGCAGGCCCAGATGGTTCATAGTGTTTACTGAGCGAGCCTTTTACTGGCTGTGTTTACATCTGGCAAAGTTAACATTAGTCCACCATTAAACTCATCAGCAAAGTCATTATACTAGTGTTAATTTTCATACCGGCCTCTGATCGTTGCTTTGAGAATACTTTTTAAACGGTAATGCGTTTTTGAAATAACCAGAGTCTTCAGTTGATGGTTGGTATTAAAGCATTAAATCTCAAATCTCATTTATGAGCAGTTGCAGAGCAATCCGGGCTTCATCTTTATCTTCGGCCTGAGATTATTTTTTCAAAACCTGTGTACGAATGATTTATAAAGCCAACTACGGCTGAAGGCAGCAAGGTGAGCGCCTTCATCTCTCCATAAATTACAGATGCCTCGGGAGCTGCAGCTGCTCTGCACCGAACTATGAAAGTCTGAGCCATCGATCAGGTCGAATCCTGCAATGAACTCGCCGAGAAATATTTCAGGACTCATCAGGAGGGAAAATACAAGAGAGCCTCTTGTTTCTTAAGTTTTTCCACATTAGTAACGGTGCTTTTCAAGAGCTGCAGCCTCTGTGACGACGAAGCTTTTAACGAGAACGTCACAGCTGTGGTTTCTGCCTGTAATGGATACTGAAGGAAACTCTGATCTCCTCTGACTTTAGGTTTTAAGGACTCAAATACCAGAGAAAAAATGAGTTGGTATTGAGGAATATTTCTGCAGCTTTGAGACAAAAAAAATCCTTAAACCCTGCAAGTTGAAGTGCTATCAAGTATTGAGCTCAAATGTGATGAACCTGTAAATTATTAATCTTAAAAGTTTCAAAAGTTCAGCTAAGTTAAAAACAAGAAACTCTCCTTATTTATTCATAAATATGAGCTTAAAAAAATGAAAAAGCCATTAATCTGCACATCGGCCGTCAGTAGCAATAAACGTAATGTAAACCTCTCAGACACTGGTCTTGTAAACAGCTATGAATTGTGGGAGATGTAGTACCTTCTGGTCATTGGGAACAAGCATCTTGCGGGCCTTCTTGATCATCGGTTGGGGTTTGAGCTCCTCCTCGGAGAAGCGGTGCCGCCGCGGGTCGAACGCCTCCTGGCCCGGCACGCTGGACAGCGCCAGGTCGGCCGGGTCGGGGTCGAAGTTCACCATGATGTCGCTGCTGCCGTTGGCTCCCGCTGGAGGTCCAGGTGGTCCCGGAGGGCAGGTCGAAGAGGGTGATGGATCCTGAGGCACCGCCTGACCACCTGGGGGAGACAGAGAGAGGAAAAAAGGCATTTCAGACTGTTTCTGTGAGGATTTTTTCAGTTTCTATGACGGAAGAAATTTATCATGATTTGATTTCATTTATAAACATTTAGATTTTGTGTAAAGGAGGTGTCAGCCTTTTCTAATCCATTCCACTGCAGGTTATCTGCCTGCTCATGAATCTGGGAGGTGAAGCTTCTTTAGGAGCCATGAAGGGAGGAGTGTATTTATTTGGATTTTGGGTGCGAACATCACTGTTTTGTTGTAGCAAGCAGCGACCAAATGCCTCAAGCTTCCTCTAAAGAGCAAGAATCGAAGTTTAGGAGGACAAACCAACACTGGTACGATGTTTTCTAGAGATAAAGATATTATTGTACATAACAGGTCGACACATTCAGCCATAACGGTTTTCTCTTACAAAACTAAACATTTTTATCCAAATCTTTACTTTCTTGCTAAAGAAAATGCTGAAGGTTGCAGCTTTGGAGACTTTAAAGCCAGACTACAAATTTTATTTAGTCTATTCAAAAAATAATGAAGGGGATGATCACTGATGTGTTCGCAGACGAGCTGAAAAAGCAGCATATTTAGATAAACAATGGTTTCTTTTTAAATCAAACCTCAAACCATGCAGGGTTTCGATCAAGAGCTCTTTTTAGAAATAAAGAACTGAAGCTTTGAGCTGCCTGTTTTTTGGTTTTAGAAACATATTTGTCATTTTTTGTGGTACAGAAAAAAACTATAAGAGATAAAACAAAAAAAACCCAGCCACATAACAGGCGTCTTCACATGTTTGGGTGTCCTTCTCAGGTCAAACGCTGCCCGAGGCCTTGAACTCATCTTCAGGCCGCCGGCTGCAGAGTCACATGTGCTGCTCGGTCGAGCCGAGCCGAGCTGCTCTGAGATGAGTTGACCATAAAGAGGATTACGTTATAGACGGCCGACAATATGCTCAAATTTGATTCAAAATGTGGGGAGGAGGGGGAGGAGATGTGAGTGTTTGTTTCTCCATCAAATCCACCCACCTCTTCTTTTTTTATTGTTCCTGGCATGTTTAATGACAACAACAAAGAGCTCCTCATATTCTCACTTAAATCTCTTGAAACAAACAGCATCCTCATGCTGCTGCTGCAGTGACACACACTCACCACCAGGTGGCAGAGTCGAGCCAGAATGACTGAGCGGGGCAGCGGGTTCACATCATGTTGGATTTACAACAATCAGGAGAGATCAGGTTTGTGTTTAACCCTTTGTGGTGCCTCATGGGAGAAAACCAGCTCGTTATCGCCGAATAAAGACACAGAAGCATCAAATCTGAACGTTCACAGGAAAATAAAAGAACTCTGACCAGATTTATTGTGTGCATTAAGCTTAAATGATGCTCTTTGTAAAGAAAAGAGATGTTTTGTTTTTATCTCTTGTTGGATTCAGGGAGGATTTACACAGATGATTGAACATGTGGCCGAAGCAGGATGATCATGATGATGATGATGAAGATGGTAAAAATCAATTTTGAGGCAAAGAGAATAAAATTCATGCTACCAGGAAACGGCAGACACATGATGTCGTGGTGCATTATGGTCGTGACAGTGTGACTTTAAGCTTCATTCGCTCTCAAACCCGTCCTGCATGCTGTTGTGAATTGTGAGGCAGTGAATGTAAAAAAAAAAAAACCTCCTCCTTGATGCTTCTTTGCCCTGAAGCGACTCTGCATGCAGCTGCTGTTCCACCACCGAGGCAGGAACAGCGGGTCTATTTTCAGTCATATCTGCACACCAGCTCAGGCAGTTCTGATTCCAATTTACATTTCTGATCGCTCAAAAATAAAAAAGAGAGAGGAGATTTGATGATTCTCTTTGGAATAGAAGTGTTAGTTGAGTAATCATCCTGTTACAGTCTGAACTCTATTGTGGCAGCGATTTTAAGACGCTTTTTTGGAGCACCGGGCTCCGAGCCACAGATTATAAATAACTGCCGAGCTGGGGGCCGGCGCAGATCGAAACAGTAGTGGAAAGATTTCAGGTGCTTGAGCGAATAAAAACATTGTTTACGGCTGCTAGTTTGACTTGTATGTTATTTTTAACCAGCACAGATAAGAGCAGTGATGGCAGCCCTTTATTTAAAAAAATCCATCCAAATTCCTCTCACTGATGACAGATTTTTTTTTTAAAGATTCAGCATAAATGACGCGTCTCCACATTGAAAAAAAAAAACGTCCTCAGCTGTCAGAGACTTTGTGCAACCGGAGCGTTTTGTAAACCTGGAAATGTCAGTCAGAGCCGCGAAACTGACTCCGATTCACACTCGACTGCCGCTGCGAGCTGTCAGTCAGTTTTCATTACGCGTGTCAACAACAATACTGCAACCGAATCCTCCGCAGGCTCCGGGGAGTCAGACTGATGAGGGTCCACATGCACCCGAGTTCCCCCAGAAACCCGGCCGAAAACACCAGACTGCACAGCGAGCGAGTGGAGCTGCTGCAAGAGAATAAAACTTCAGTGAGTTTTTGTTTTTTATGTTCAAACTATGAACCTGTGCACGCCTGGTGCAACATGCAACCTGTGTGATAACTGTGTGTTAACTGGACAAAAAATTCAGTTCATGAAGTTGTTGCTTTCTTTATCTGAAGTTTTAACTAAATTCATAAAAGACGACGTAAAAAAATTTTTACAAAATGAAAAAAATTTACAAAAATTTTTGGGTTGTGATTTTAGGAGAAACTTTGTGAAGCATCGTCTACGACTTTTCTTGAATTATTTCTGCCTTTTTTTTTTACATTCAGTAAAAGTTCTGCGTTACATAATTTCTTCCTTTGTGTGAAAAACGTGTCTCTTTGTTTCGGTGTGTTGATCCACCAGTTAAAACCAGCAACACCTCTGGTCTCCGGAAACAGAAGATGTGGTTGTTTATTTGCATTAAAGGCTGAGATTTGAAGTCATTTCACAATCCCTCATTCCAGACGCATGTAATGTCGAGTATGAACCTCGTCTGTGAGATAAAAGTCTTTTTTACAGACACAAAGTTTCCTTTTGAATTAGATTTTTATGTAAAAACTCATAAGGAAACTGACATTTACAAACTGTTACACTATCTGTAAATGTTTTTTAAAAATCCATAAAAATAAATCCATGATGTGAGATATATTTAACATCCCCCCCCACAAAGAGCTTCAATTTACAAAAACTCCTGAATGCATCATCCTGCCCTTCCCTTATTATCCCCATGGTTGTTTTTCTTTGTTCCAAACCGGGCTGGAAAACATGAGTTTTGTGTATATCTGGTTATTTCGGGCTCCCGGCGCCTTGTAAACAGAAGTCACATGGACTCACATATGCAGCCGCCTGGTGATTGGCCCGAGTTTGACAACTAGTCGCTCGGCGGAGTTTGAGTCCAAACTGGAGGAGATGCAGAAGACACGAGGCTCTTCAGGACTCAGGAGGCAAACATCACCTGTTTACGCTCTGAGACTCACTGTCCTGGACGACTGCAGGAATGCTGACGTCGTCCATCTTGTTTGTGTTAACTTGTAATCTTCAAACACCAAAGTTACTGACTCCAAACTTCCTGCAGAATCAGTCAGAGAGCCGAGCTGCACGTGGTCATAACTGTGGCTGTACGACTCGTCCTCAGGACTAAAACTTATCAATCGGGCCTTTATTTTCAAGAACACAGAACTAAAAGAGCATCAGGAGTCAGTTTGCTTCGTGTGTAAACAGAATCGAGCTTGGATGCAGATTAACAAACCGCCTGCTGGGATTAAATAATCCAAAAGACAGGAGTTCATACGAACTGCACACATCATAAAGTCATTACAAATCTCCCATGATGCATTGCACCATACATCCCCCCCCCCCCCCTCCTCCTCTTCCTCTTGATCCCTCCATACGTCCTCTGGTCCATCTGTCGGTCCATCGGATGAACCGCCGCTGGTTTTGATCCGGCGCTCTGGCAGCTGGACTGATCCCGGATAAGCTCCGTCCTAATAACGACCATTTTGGGCAAAAAGTTGAAACCGGTCCAAGAACGCGGCTCCCGGCTTCTGCTGCGTAAACAGCCGCCAAGCGAGCGAGCAAGCGCGGCTTCATTTCCTGTCTGTGAGCAGCAGCCATTTGGACGAAGCAGCCGCCGACTCTCCCTCTCTCTCTCTCTGCTTTCATTAATTTAGCTGAGATTATGTGTCTTTCTCTTCCCGCCTGTCAATCTCTGCTCCTCCATCAGCCTGTGAATTTCACTCAAAGCTCTGCCCGCGATAATATCTTCGGATTAAAGCGACTAAATAGTTAATTACTCTGCTGCTGTGATATTTTAAATCAGAATAAAACATGAAACTAAAACCAGTTTTTTCATCACTGAAGTTTCTGCATTTGACTTCAACATCCTCAAGACTTTTCAAGGTCTTTTAAAGGTCTCGTTTGATGAGATTCAAGGACTGTAAAGTTTCAGAATCAGAGTCTTCATTTCTTATTCACATTCTTGTCAAGTCAAGAGATCCTGGTTGAAATCCTTCATTTAAAAAAAAACGGCTGCCGAATCATCTGAGATCTCCATCACAGGCTTCGCCTCAGGACGCGAGGAGCTGATCCTCAGACGGAGCGAACAGACGCATGCTGATGAAGGCGGGTGAAATATTGTAACTTTGAAACATCGAGAACTTTTTAAAAAAGAGAAAGGAGAAAGAAAAGAAAAAAACATTTCAAAGGTCCAACAGAGTTTGATGGAAGAAAGTGTTAAAGTGGGAAGTGAGGTGTCTGGGTTCTGTTTCCGTCCTTCAGGATCAAACGGCTTCCCGCTCCTGAGCCGCCATTTTGCTCCGGCGTTCGCACGGCGTGCAGGGAGAGAGAGCGAGCAGCAGTGGGCAGAGACGCCCACGCCGGCAGAAAATAGACAGGTTGAGGTTTTTCAGAGTCAGGTGAGCAACTCGTCCTCTTGACTAATCGCTCGCCTGATCCAGAGATATTTTCACTCCGGCCGCCTACGCGCCAAACAAACAGCTGAACGCATCAAACCCGCCGCTGCTGCTGCGGCTCTGTGGAGGTCACACAGAGGCATTTTGGGAAATGTAGGAACCTGAAAACTCAAGTGGAAGTAGGCGAAGCAGGTAAAACAACACATGTTCTGACAGCACAGGAGCCTGTAAACTCATCATCATCATCATCATCATCTTCATCATCATCCTCTGGTCTAAAAAAGGACGGAGCTTCTCCCTTTAAACCTTTTTTCAGTTGGTTCTTATTTATTAAAAAAGAAACGATGCAATTAAGAGGTAATTAAATTAATCGTACAAAGATGTTTGTAACAATCAGCTCCTATTAAGAGAAGATTTTTGGTAATTTTTACTTTTTCAGGGTTTAAAAGTCAATTTTTTAATCCTCACTGAGTTTTCATTAAAGTAAAGACCTTTTCTAGTTTAAGCTGCAGTTATTTACTCCATATGTGTGTGTGTGTGTGTGTGTGTGTGTGATCTGTGTGTTAAAACACACATGCAGGTTAAAACAAGGTCAAGTTTTAAATGCATCACGATCAAAATGCAAGAAAATCACATCCAGTTTGAACTGTATTCAGTTTTTAGTGAAATAAAACATTCTGATATCAGAACAAAACACACAGATATTTGTTTTTTTGCTGAAATAAAATATAATTTGTTCAAATTTAGAGAGAAAGCGAGTAAAAAGCCTGATATAATTACAGGTGTGTCTTTTCTGTGCCGTTAAAGATGCTTTTTTTAAAAGATGCCTGCATGAAAAACGAAGCGGCGTGGACGCGAGTTCAGTAAAACACGGTTGAGAAATAAAAATAAAATGTGTGTGTGATGGTGTGTGTTGCACCTGCTGTTAACACAGCATATAATTAATCCAGTC
>JAPZDZ010000008.1:1397275-1408614 GCA_029783805.1 Acanthurus tennentii | reverse complement strand
GTGTGTGTGTGTGTGTGTGGAGATTACAACATAAAAGTGTCTCTGCTTCTCTTAAATGTATAATTCTGTCTTTTGCTAAATCCAATCCGAGGATTCGTCATCGCTGCGATAAAAAAATCACAACAGAAAGTTTTGTGTCCTTCTCTGCATCCAAACATCGACTTCATCGTCTCATCCCTCCTTTACAACCGCCGAACGTTCACAAAGACATTTAGCAATCTGTCATCTATAAATCATCATGAAATCAGCCGCGGTGATTCATTTGTCGACTCACGGGACAAAAAAAACAAAAAAAAACGTGATCGTCAGCATAAGAATGGGCTTTGTGGTTTCTGTCTGAGCTGAAAGTTGTCAGACCCGTAAAAATCTCAGAGCGAGACAAATAAAAGGCAGACAGAAACGCTCCTGTGATGTTCTGGCAGTTCTGGTTCACATCAAAAGCAGCGGAGAGAGGAAACAATAAATTATGAATATATAACGGATGAAAAACAGGCTGCCGGAGAGTCGAGGAAGGCCGCGGAACGGCGTGTCAGACATTTATCAGAGGTATAATTAGAGGAGACCCCTCCCTGGTTATTGTTGAAGGAGTCCGGCGGTTGAATCGGGTTAGTTAATGTAATGTATCATGAGTCCGTGTCCTCATTAGTGGGAGATCGCATTAAGGCCTCTGCATGCGCGGCTTCATTAATTTTCTGACTGCATTAGCTGGTGCAGAAATGCTGCCTTCGCCTGTGCAGATGTCACTTTTAATCACGCCGTCGACTCCTCAGAAGCTTCAGAAAGTGAAGTTTTTTTTCCTTTTCTAACTTTATATCGATTCATTTAAAATGTTTCGTACGTTAAAGTATCAAAACTTTTTCCCCTGACAGCTTCCTTCAGCCCCGGAGTGACTGATGATGTGAATAATTAATAGATAACGTATTAAATGTTGGTTTAAATGGGTCAAAGTGGAATGAAAAAACACCTCAAAGCCCCATAAAATTCATTAACATTCTGTGTTACTCACCGTGCAGACACTCAGGTCCTCCCATCATGCCTTGCTGCTGCTGAGGTGGCGGTGGTGGCGGTTGTGGCTGGACGGTCTCCAGTCCCAGCAGCGAGGAAGAGGAAGAGGAAGAGGACATGGAGGAGGAAGAGGAGGAGCAGGGTGGAGGGGAGGTGGGAGGGCACTGGGAGCTCTGGTTGGGCACCGCAGACTGGGAGCTCTGGGAGGAGAGAGAGACAAACATGAAGCTAACCAGCTAAGAAACTAGCTAGCAAGCTAATAAGCTAGTTAGCTTAACTTGCAGGCGTGTTTTTAATTTCATCAGATTTGCATGAAAGTCTGTAAACTTTGGTCAGTCAGTGTCTTTTTCTTGCAGGTAAATGAGGTTTAGGTGGAGTTTGCACTTCCTGTCGGCCTCACCTGCGATGGGATCTGGGCGCTGGTGGAGCTCGGCCCGTTGCTGTGCATCCCCATCCCGTTCTCGGTCAGGAACTCCTCCAGGTCCATGTACTGCAGCTGGAACAGGCCGCCGTCGCACGGCAGGGTCCTCTCCCACAGCAGGGGGCCCAGGAAGGCCGACTGGGAGTTGTGCCGCAAAGAGCCCGACCCCGGGGCTCCTCCCACCTCGCCGGGCCCTCCGGCGTTGACGCCCAGCGAGTCCTCATCAGAATCCAGGGGTTTGTCTTTGTCTGCGAGGAAAGGAGGAAGGATGGAGGTCTTTCAGGGTTTTCTGATATCAAACGAAGGATAAAAGCTTTTTTTTTATGAGTGTAATCAAACTGTTTCTCCTCCCGCCTTCGTTCGGGTTCAAGGTCAAAAGGGATAAGAGCCGATAACAAGCGATATCCAGTCTGACGATTCAGCAGAGCGGGAACACTGAGGCTGATAATCTCATTCGCCACGGTCTCATTTGTTTACTGTAATTAAACCGTCCGCACATTAATGCAGCGCTGATTTACTGCAATGAAACTCAACATAAAACACGTCTCCTGTCTTTTATTCATACTCACTCTGTGTCTTTGTTTGGAAAATTTTGAAGACACTTTTAATTTTTTCAGGAAAAACCGACAGATTGAAATTATTCCTGCATGTTTGAGCTCAGATTAAACAGCTTAAAGACACATCAGGTTTCATCTCTTTGCAGTAAATCACACACTTTTTCATGCGATGCACATCAAAACTCATGTGTCTTGAGTTTCCTGCGTTATGTAACAACCGTGTGTTTGATTTCCCAGAATTAAAACATGTAAACACCCTGATAAAGCACTGATTTCCCTCCATGGATCATCCCTTCTCTGCACTTTGACTCCTGCTTCGCTCTGTTTGATGCATCCGCTGAGTCTTAGAAAGGGAACTCCGTGACCTTTGAGTGAAACCATGAAAAGCTGAAATGAAAAGCAATAAAAACACACCCTGTCGCCTGTTCCGCTACGCCCGTGCAGATGTCAGGTAATGTTGGTAAACTCCAGATTCTGCTGAGTCGCTGTCAGTTTGCTGACTCATGCGACTGTCAGATTGCAGCGTCATAAAACTCTGAGTCCAGAAAAAGACGGGATGTTTCGTAAAACGGGCTCATTGACAACAGGTCAAAGCAGGAGGATCAGGTATGAAATGATCATCATCTGAAGTCAGTGACGAGTAAGAAAGGAAAAAGCTTCACCGCTTTGTGAAACTGTTGTAAGTAAACGCGGTTTCTTCACAGGTTTTTTATTTATTTCAGTCTTTTGGAACCAGGTTTTATTTTACGTCTTGAAACTGTCCCATGTGATCAATTTTAGCACCGTCAGGCGTCTCAAAGCTTCATGACAATCAAACAACAACCCTCAGGCCTAAACGATGAAGCTCAAGAGCCAAAACTAGCACTTCCTCAAATGGCCACTTGAGGCGCTGCACCAAAAGGCAGTCAATCACCATGGAGTTCATATTAAAATGTCCAACTTTACATGTTTACAGCCTGCAAATAACCAACAAAGTTTGGGTTTTCGTGGTTAATTATCATGTTCGTGAGTTTTAAATGTGAACTAAAAGGCCATGCTACGAGTTTTAGCTCCGCCTCTTTGTTTATATGCAGGAGTTAGGTGGAGTCGGGCGACGCTGAGCTTCACAAAGGTCCTGCAGAAACCTGAAGGTGATGTCGTGTCATTAGACAACATCCATGTTCATGAAGCAGAAAACAAACAGCATCCTTTCAGGTTTCCTGCCTCCACGTGACGTTCGAGTCCTCTGCTTCCTGTAAAACTCTTCTTTGCGATCATTAAAAAAGCCTCTATAAATAAAGCTGACTTGACCGACCCTGTGCTGTGACCTCGCACGGAGGATGGAAAGATAGATATACACATCAGCCGTCAATAAACCAAACTGTGTGCAGAGAACCACCGTGATTGTTTTGTGCTTTTGGTTCTTTGATAATATTATTTCACAGAATTACGCCTGCAGAAAGTGCGTATTGAATAAAAACGGCACATTGAATAATGAAACGTAATAAAATAGAGATAAAGGAGCATATTTAAGCGCACTGAGACGACAGAAAGAGAGAGAGGCAGAGATAATAAAGAGAGGACGGGCTGAGAGAGAGCATCAGGACGGCCGGAAATTTAAATTTAAAGGGATTATTGAACATAAAGACAAGAGAGATTACAACAGCAGAGGAGGGATGGAGAGAGATGGAGGGAGGGAGGAACAGAGCTGATACTCAAGGCCATTACACTCATGTCGCTCATAATCTCTCTGCTATCATCATCATCTTCTTCTTCTTCTTCTTCAACAGCCTGCCAGCTTCTTTTAATTTACTGCCTGCTCATTATGAAACTCAGGGAAAGAAGAGAAGAAGAAACCACAGAGCGAACACAGTGGATCAATCCAGAGTGTTAATCTGATTAAAAATCTCATCTTTTTTAAAGGTTTCAGCCTAAAGCCAGACCTCCAAATCACTGCCCACATCTCAGATTTTAAACCGCTGCTGTGCTCATTGATGGCCGATTCCCCGACTGGAGCCAATCAGAAGCTCGTAGGTGTGATCATCGTTTCCCTGAGCCAGAAAAAAAAAAAAGGAAACGGCAGAAACGCTGTCGGAGCTGTACGTTTTTCTGCAAACCAGGAATGTCTTAATTTGTACGTTTTGTGTGCATCATGTCAACATTTCTAAAATAGCCATCAAAGCCACGTTACGGCAGCACATAAGTACATTTTCTGGATGTTTTTGTGGAAACAAAAACTGGCTGTTTTTCTGACGAGACGTCACAACATTTTCCAGCTGCGCTTTGTGGTGACAAAACAAGGTATTTTAAGTCTAAAAACGATCTCCTCATAACCATAACTGAGCGTTTTTTTGAGCCTAATCCTTCCCAGACCTGCATGAAATGTTGTTTTTTCAAAAACAGAAACGATTTTATCAAGTCAGATTCATGAAATGGTGAAACAATGCTGTTGAAATATTGAAGCAAATGATTAAAACACAACTTTTCACAGGTAAAATCTAAAGTTTATCCACGTATCTCGATTCAAAATCCAAATAAAACCACAAAAACTTTAAATTGTTGACTGCACGAGGCTACAAACTGGTACACAAACCCACCAGAAGGCAGCCGAAGTCGGCCTTTAACTGAAGCTTCAGAACTGTTTAAAAACTGTTAAGCTGACAAGAAAAATTGCAATAACATTATGCAATAACTACAACAGAAAAACTCCAGTTCCTCAACTGTTTGATATCTGTGTTTACACACGCCGCCACGTCCAAGACAAACTCCCCAAAGACAAATAACATAATCTCAGTCTTCCTGCTGCAGTGACACGACAGAGCAAATTAAGTGATTAATAATTTGTGTGCACGGATTATTTATTCAAACGCACACATTTCTTCAATCTTGCGCACAAATTTAAAAAGTAATTTTAATATTTCCTGACACCTGCAGGCTCAACAGAGGAGGGGAGACGGAAAAAGTCAAATCCCGTCAAGAGCAGCGGGAGGAGGAGATGGGAGGGATACGGATCAGAGACGAGAGTGTGTACTGTAAAAGATGAGACAAAAGCCTGAGAAAATGTAAATCAGCAGAGGGACCGAGAGGAGAGAGTGAGAGGAAAAACTCAAAGATGTGTGAGAGAACGACAGACAGAGAGAGAGAGGGAGATGTGCTAGATGGAGTGGGTGTTTATGAAGGCGTCAAACAAAGGCAGCCAGAGAGAAAGCAGGAAGGGCCAACGAGTGTGACATCAACTCTGCGTTGTGGACGGAAAAAGACACAAAAATCACACGCAAAACATCTTTTTCACACCCCTGAACGCATCACCTATCACCTATCAATAGGGGGCGCTGACGACGAGGCCGGCCGAGACCTCTGACTCCGCGGAGAGTCTGTCAGCACCGCTCATCATCATCATCATCATCATCCTCCTCGTACAAAGCAGCAACAACAGAGAAAAAACTCTTAAGAGAGGAGCTGCAGTTACGCCAGAAGGCCACCAGGGGCCGCCAACCAGCAGGCAGAGCTGGGAGAGTGTGCAGGCTTTGTTTTTCTGCCTCTATGTGTGTGTGTGTGTGTGTGCATTTTTACATGCACATGTGAGTCTGCCATCACAGCTGTGAGTTAGCATCATCGACGTGATCATGAGTTTAATTTTATTGTTTTATACGAGGCAACAATGCAGCATCCTCACAAGCCAAACCACAGTGTGTGTGTGTGTGAGTGTGACAGCAGCTGACTACGAGTTATGACATCCCCACAGCAGAGAGAGGAAGGAGAGGCAGCCTGGTTAATATTTGTCATGGCAGCTGGTGGATGGGAAACAATTCGATCCCACTCAGTAACCTTTATTTAAACAGACCAGAGAATCAGATTCAACACGAGCGACTGCTGCCGCTTCTGCTGCTGCGTTGGCTGTGTTTTGATGGCATCCACTCCGGAGTGTGTTTCTTTTTTTAAACCCTCTCCTTCCCTCCTCCTCCTCCTCCTCCTCCTCCTCCTCCTCCTCTTCCTCCTCCTCCTGATCGTTTCATTTCAACACCGAAATGCAAAAAGGAAACGTTTAATATAAAACAAATCCAGCGAGCCAGAAGGAGGAAGGCTGAAGTGAAAAAAGGCTGTGCATGTGCGTGTGTGTGCGTGTGTGTGTGTGTGTGTGTGTGTGTGTGTGTGTGTGTGGGATAAGCAGGGCCTCTGTCTTTTACAATCACACCTACCCACTCAGTCACATGCACACACACACACACACACACACACACACACCAGTGAATAATCCCTGTGATGTTTCTGCAGACTTACATTGAGAGGCTGAATTCTGAATATATTATATTTGTTTCTCACACCAGAGCGGAAACTAACGATCATTTTAATTATTGATTAATCTATTACTCTGTCCTTGATTGGAATGTAAACAACAGCCAACACACTCAATTTGTTTGCTTTCGCCAACCCGAAGATTTTCAGTCAAAAAAGCAACAAATCTATCTCTTCTGGCAGGTTTAAACCAAAGAATTTCTGCTTTTTTATGAGAAAAAAGTCAAAAATACTTGCTGTCATCTGCTATATTTCATATTATGTCACCAGCCTGAAAATATTCCTGGAATATTTCAGCAGAGGCTTAAAGTTTTTGACATGTTTATTAAATCTGGTGCATCTTTTTTTAAAACAACTCTAACAATAATTTCATCATAATGCAGCACAGGAGCTTGTAATACTCAAATCGCCCTTTAAATGACATTAAAACGCATCAACGCGCCTTTAAAAGCTCTGACAGCAGATTCAAAGCGCACTGACTTGTTGGCTGTTTTCTTTACTGTCCCTTTAAGAAGTTTCTCGCCTATAGGACCCCCCCTCCCTCCCCCCCTCTCTTACACACACATGCACGCGCACACACACACTCTCACAAACACATGCACACGTGCACACACACTCACCTTTCATCTCGCAGCAGTCCTTGGTGCCTCTCTGGTCGGCCTTGATTGGCAGCTGGAGCAGCGACTTCAGGTTGGTCATGGAGGTCAGGTGTCCGCCTTGAGGGCCACTTCCAGTCGGGTTGCTGGCCCCAAACTGGGGGCTCGTGGCCCCGGCAGGGAGATCCGGCGGTAGGAGCTGAGCAAGAGGCCTTGACATAACTTCTTGGGAGGAGAGGGGGGGGGAGGTAGGGGGGGAGGCACACCGGGGTTGGGGTGGGGTGGGGGGGGAGAGAGGCGCAACCTGCAGACTGCGAGTTCAAGATCGGAATAATCCAATTGTTGACACTAATTGACAGGCGCGCCGTCAAAAGATGCGCGGTGAGGTGACGCGTGAGTGCGCTCAAGATCTCCACCTGACGTCCCGCTGTTCCGCCCGTCCCATGAAGGAGAAAAAAATGTGTAATAAAGAAGGGAAATAAAAGAGGAGAAGGGGAGTGGGGTGGGGTGGGGTGAGGGGGGTGGGTGGGGGGGTGACTTATCTCCGAAATGGCACCATGTAAACCGAGTCTAATTCATCCTGTCAGCCCGGCGGTGCCTTCAGGAGCCGCTGTCAGCCGCTTCTCTCCTCCCGAAACAAACTCGGCTCCGCGCTGATAAACGCACACGGGGGATGAAATGAATGAGGCGCAGAAGAAGTGAAGTCCCCTCTGAGTTTGTGGAGATAAGACGGTGGTTCACGGTCGAGTCCCGTCCGGTCGGTCGGTCGGTTGATCGATCGGAGAATATATATATATGTATATATATTTTAAAATCCGGAGGGAGGAGGTGAAGAGAAGAAACAAATAAAAGCAGATATAAATGCGGATGTCTGTCGTCCCATGCAATGAGTGGAGAAAGAGGATTAGAAACAGCAGAATAGAGTCGAGTCGAGGCGAGAGTCCACGAGATGTTTTTCTTTTTTAAAAAATATAAAAATAAAATAAAACCTGAACCAAACTTGTGGTTGAATATGAGCAAAAAATATAAGATGAAGGAAATAAAGAGATCCCCCCCAAAAAATAATAATATCCAGTAGTATGAGAGTCAGATAGATGGGACTGATGGCTCTTATTTTCCTCCCTCTCTCTCTCTCGCTCTCTCTCTCACCCTCCCTCCCTTTCTCTCTCTCTCTCTTTCTGTTTTTCACACACACACTCTCTCACACTCTCTCTCTCTATCTCACACACACACACATACACTCTTCTCTCTATTTTCGTCGCTCTCTCTCTCTCTGCCAGTCAGCTGGAACCAACACGGGCCGCTTGTGTGACGTCACCGCTCACGGGGGAAAGGCGCTTGGGGGCGTTGATCGTTTGCATACATCGCGAGGCCACGCCCCCCGCCGGCAACGCCTCCCTTTCCCCCCTTACATCCACTGTTCTGCGTTCACGGCGCATGGGAAAGCTGGTAAATATGAACTTCCGCATTTACGAGACCACAGCCTGAACAAAATATATCAGGATCAGGATCAGGTTTATTGCTACGTTTTGCATCAGGAAAAGATATTTTGGTGCTAAACAAAGAAAACAATAAGAGAAAAGGAACATTGTTAAGAATATTTTTAAGAAAAAATATTAAAAATATGAAAGAAACATCCTATGTAAAAAAAGTTTAATGACAAATACTCTGGTAAGGAAAGAACTTAGTAAAAATTGTGTTTTGGACATTAGCTTTAGGGCTGATTGACAATTTGATGAGCCCACTTAGGAACTGATGATGTCAGTAAATGTCCATTTAAAATATTAAATACTGAAATATTGAATAAAAGGTGTAAAAAAGAGGAAAATATGTCGATTCAAAATGTTCCATCATTTCTAAATGCAGTACATCCATGTTATTGTTTCAACCTCACATGGTCACAGATATTAAAGTACAGTTTGATAAAGCTGCAGTGATGGATTAATGCACAGTGAACAATTCACTGTTTTGATAATCAAATTATCAGTTGAGTGTTTTAAAGTGGTAAATGTCAAATCTTTGCTCGTTCCAGTGAGGGTTTTGGGATGACACTGCCTCAGATAATGGGAGAATAATGTGAGTGATTTTCACTTTTTTGTGGGGTTTTATAGAAAGTAAATGAGAAATTAATCAGCAAGTTAATCATTAAAGAAAAACCACCTGTCACAGCCCTAATTAAGCAATACATCAAATAGAGTGTAAAAGTAGGTTTTTATGACTTGATTAGCTTCAGCAGTGGGTCTACATCAACACAAGATGGAAAAATTAGGTGTAATTAACATAAAATAAACAGAAAAGTGGTTTTATTCGTGTTGTTGTTGTTTTTAACTAAACTATTCCTTTTTTCATGTAGACCTTAAACGCAACGCAGCTTAGCAAATAATGTAACGCCTCTCAGAAATTTCATCCAATGGCTGACAGCAACTGTGTCCGCTCGTTCACCAAGCCCCGCCCACTTGATCTGAGGTCCTTCCTTGATGGTCCGTGAACGCACCCCGCCCCTCTCTTCTTCTCTCACGCTGTCATTTAAACAGCGAGGCCAAAACAACAGGGACGAGCACAGACAGAGTAAAACTTAACAGAGACGTACAGTCCCGAAAACAACAGCATGGATGTTTTCCTAAACTGTTCTCCTCCCGATGGTTTATGTGGAAAAAAATGTTGGGAAATGTGATTTGAAAAAAAAAAGCATCTCGAGCAAAGTAAACACAGACATCAGGTGTTCACATGTGAGCGGATGGACAGTCACACCACCATCTTTCTTCCAAACAATGAGCCTCCAAACACCAGGCGGAGAACAGAAACACCTCTCCTGCTGCGACACGTTGAAGTTAAAAAAAACACGGTGTTTTTAAAGGTTTACCTCGATTAAGTTGGGAGTTTTTTTTACTCTCACAACAAGTTAAAACCATAACCTTTTTTTAAATCACCGTGTTCAAAGTGGTTAGACTACATTTAATCCCATAAAATTGGTCTGGAGACGCATAATTCATCTCTTCTTCTTCTCTGTTTTGTGTCCCTATCTGCCTCTCGCGCTCTCAGCACCGAAGAAGCACATGGCTCCGGCACGCGCCGACTGTTGCCTACCGGCGACTCTGCCTCGTCCTGATTGGCTCAAACTGGGTCACTCGCTGGCTCTCTCGGCTTCCCATTGGCTAAATATAGGTCACAGTCTCCGCCCACAGGTTTCCCCATGCCATTGCCGCGTGACAGCTGGGCTGGAAGAGGGGGGGACACGGGGGGGTGATTGTGTAGATTAGTGTTTACTTCTGAGGGCTGCAGGAAAGATCACGTTTATTTCTTTATAATCAACTAAGCTAAAGAAAGAGGAATAAAAAACACTTAAAATTATTATAGAAAAATTTAGAAAAATTCAGATTAAAGTTGGCAATAAGAAAACATAGTAAAACTATTAAAATAAAATCACAAAAAATTAAATAGAAATAAAATAAGAAAGAAATAATCAACACAACGGAATAAATGAGGAATAATGACGTTAATTCCACCTTAATACATGCTTTTAAAACACAAGCCTACATGTTTTTAATTCTATTTTGCTTTAATTGTACAAATCTGGCTTCCCTTTTAACTTGTTTATGTACAGTGTGAGCCTATAGCTTGCTCTATATACACCTGTGTTGCAAGTTTTATTTACTTGTTAATAAAGCATTATGGTGGATTAAATAGCACATAGTAATATTATCATTATTTCTCTTTATTTTTGTTATGCTTTGAATTGAATGCTTTCGTGTTGCATGTTTTGACTTCTAAGTAGTAGTTTCAATGTACAGCAGTTTATTTGCCTTGTAAGGAACATTAATTTGCTTTTTATTATTACTCTGCACTATATTTGTGAGCTTAAAGGTTTATGTTTTATTTCAATAACTGTATTTATTTTGTATTAATGAGGCTTACAAATACCTCAGAGCTACTCATTTTATCATGTGTTTATTTGTTTTGGTAAAATTCATGTTTGCTGTTTTTCTGTTTTGTCCACCAATAAATAGCAGATCAAAAACCTCAAGAATAGCAGCCTGTGAGGGCGTATATAAGGGTGTTTTCACATACAGTCCACACAGCACGTAAACTTACAACATCGCGTATTTACTGTTGATACTATTTTGACCGATTCATGAATCAGATGTGGCAGCTGCACTGTGGGAACAACAGTTCCTGGAAGGACCTGGAAAAGCCTGCAAGTCCTATCTGGTGACAGAGTGCTGTCAAATATACATGACAGGAATGTGCTAGTAGTAAGAGGTCAAAATAATCTCTGTCACACACACACACACACACACATGCCAGCAGGAGTGTGTGCACGCTGGCATGCATCAGGGAAAGTGAAGAACAACAGCTTAGCACCACAAATGTGTCGTTTGAGGGTCATAAATCTTTCAAACTCAAATTATTTTCCCCTACATTCCTTTCCTCCAGACCTGGGAGGGAGTCATCATTTATAGTGCACTTAAATGGCTCCATCTAGTG
>JAPZDZ010000008.1:929250-941805 GCA_029783805.1 Acanthurus tennentii | reverse complement strand
CTTTGTTTTTTCCTCTCTGGAGCTGCAGCGCTGCAGCCGACGCAGCTCAAGTGAAATGCTTCAGCCTGCAGCCTCGTCTTCCACTCCATCTTTCCAGTCCACCGTCTCTCTCTTCATCACATAAACTCCCTCATATAGTTTCCCCCCTTTTTACTTTCTCCTCTTCCATCTCTCTGTTTGTCTAATTTCTGTCTCTCCGCCTACACTCTCTCCTCCTTTTCCCTTTACTGTTGATCTGTGCTGCTTCCCTCTGTTCATCTCTGGCTCCTACACACTCGTCTCATTCCACCTCTTCCTATACATGTTCTCTCTCTCTCTTCTTCTTCTTCCTGTTGTTTGATCTCTCTTTTCCCATCTGTATTTTCCCACATCACCTCTGGCAGAATGCAGCTGTGTCTCTGGCAAAGTATTTAAAGTAAACCAACATGTACAGAGGTACAAAACATGGACGTAAATCACGTTGTTTGTTCGTTATAAAGCTGCAAAACAGGATCATTTTTATTGTCTATGAGTCTTTATATTGTGGTTAAAAAAACTTACGAGAGCTCAAAGTTTCTCAAGAATAATTTAACTCACAGTTTATCTTAAATCTGCCCAAAATCTGCTTCTCCATATCTTTAAAAAGTTGCACATGTATTGATGTGTAAACCCCTCGTTTCCGACCAATCTAACCTCCATCACACCACCCACAATTTATTCCACCCAAGGAGCTTCTGCTTGTTCTTGGCACGTTTGCATTCATCGTCTTGCTTCGTCCTTCAGCCCCGGAGGTTGCTGCTTGGCTGGAGAGAGCAAAGGTTTGGTATTTTGGTTTGTGTTGTAGTGAAAAATAGAAAAGCTTTGATAGCCAACAGGATACCAGAGTTTAGTGCCAGAATAGTGCTCTGTTTTATATCTTAGTTTGGAAAGTATAATCCCATTTTTTCTATGTTACAAAACATGCCAAACTGCCTACAGCATCAGTGTTTAAAGATCAGCTCGCTCATGGAGAGCTCCACTCAGCCTCTGATGACTGTTGCACATCGTGGTTTTTCGTCTCTGAAGCAGTTTTGTCGAGTTTTTGAAAGTGACCTTGATGACGTCAGCGATGTCGGTGTCCGGTTGTCCAGGTTTTGGCCTGGAAACAAAAGATTATGATAATTAATCTGCATTCAAACTGGTGGCACAGCGTTTTAAAAAGACAAGGTCGTTTCTCATGCAGGAAACAGTTGGATCATGGGAAACGTAGGAACCAGGAGGGACGTTACGCCTCACCAGAGAGTTGTTTTTGACTTCAGGTTTTTGGAAATTTCTCCTGAACGCACTCTTAAATCCCTTGAGTATCTCTTCACTTGAATGTTTTCAAAAGGTTAAAAAAGTTTTGTGATTTAGATCAGGAAGCAGCGAAGTCCAAGAATCTGGCCAAACGTTTGAGGCCAACTTTTCATACTTTCCACACAGTTTTGGATGCGGCGCACGAGAGGGCTTCGCTGGTCCTCTGGTTTCCTAGTAACAACCTGACCCGGGACCTCGGAGCGACCTGGGTCGGGTCCAAAATTATAATCAGTCTAATCAGGTCGTGGAGGTCCTGTTGTACTGCCGCAGGTTTCTGGAGAGAGATGGAGGGAAAAAAAACTGTCGTGTGTTTCTGGTTCTGACTGCAGCGGCTTGTTAGGAGATGAAGCATCATCCTGCCGACAGTTTTGGTCCAGATCAGCTTTATTTTGGATGAAGTTAAATCGTCCTCATCAGGGTCTCTTTTTGGATCAGGTTCAGGTTTTCCCCGTCTGTTTCGAATCACGCCGAACTGTTAAACCTCGCCGCAGTTTTTCAGTCACTTTCCAGCAAGTATCAGGATCAATAAAAACACCATAAACGAGAGTTATTTCATTTTCTTTCGATCGATTAATCAATGCATCATCTCCAGCTGGAGTCTGTGACTTAATTTATAAGCTTTCTTGCTCGGAAAGAGCTCATTAGTTGAAGTGTGCAGTAAACGGCCATGTAAATGCATGAGATTTATAATATCATAGGATTAGTTCGGTCTCATTGCACAATGCAACTATTCAAACAGGACTCTGGATACTCTGAAACTGTAAAATACATTCCAGTGCAGGCGGTGAGAGCATGAAATATGTCCAACATTAAGTGACACTTGGGACAAATAACAGCTTGCCCAATACTAATTAAGTGTTGAAATACTCTCAATTTTTCTGGCAAATGTGTTTTTTTCTCCCCAATGACTGGGACACCTTTTCAAAGCGTCAACTTTGCTGATAGAAAAAGCACCAAAGTCCTGTTTTATCATATTATTTTGTTTATTCCAGCTCTCCTCTGTAGTTCTCTGTCAAATCGAAGCCGTTTCTCCTCTTTTCTCTTCATCTGCTTTCCATTCTGTCTCTTGTCCTCTTTTTTTTCTGTGCTTTCTGTTCGTCGTCTCCTTTTTTCTACCTCTTTAAATACTCCGCTGTCCCTTCCTCCTCCTCCCTCTTTATGTTTATCTGCTTTCCTTTCTGCCTCATCTTCCTCTTTCTTTCTTTCGCCGTCTTCTCTCTCTTTCTGTCTGCCAGGCCATGGCCTAGTTAAAACGTCTTCTGCTTTGTGCCGCCTCTCTTTCATCAGCTGGAAGTTTTCAGACTCTCCCCTCTTTTCTCTCTTCCTTTATCTCTGTGCTTCTTCACTCCTGTCACTTTCCTTCCTTTTACCTGCTTTTTCCTTTTGTCCTCGTTTCATTTGTACCTTTTTCTCCTCCTGTTTTCATCCATACATGCCCCTCGTCTCTCTCTCCTCTCTCCCTCCATCTGTTTTTACCTCCCTCTCTCTCCCTTCCATTGTGTGGATGATAGCTGTCAGGAGATCTCATCACTGAGTCTCTCTTATTACATGATTACAGGGTAATTATCCTGTGAAGTTGTCTTTGCCCGAATCTATGAAAGACGCTTAATGTCTTTTTAATGGGGTTTGGAGTTTGGAGACTTTTTTTTTTTTTGCCGTTTGTAGTTGACGTGGACTCTTCAATTTATTTCATTTACATGTGTTTGGCCTGGAACAACGTGGCCTGATTAAGTGGCACTCTGAATCATCGTAATTTTTTTGAGCGCTCCTGGTTGTCAGTCAGACTCTTTGTTTTTTTAAACGCCGGGCCTCGACTTTGTCAGCAAACGCTGTCGTCTGCCAGCGTCTGATGAATCTGGACCTGATGAAGCTCCTGTGATGTTGAGACCTGGCTGGGACTTGAGAGGACAGCGTGGGAGCAAAATGTCATGTTGCTTATTACACAGAAAACCTCCCCGTCTTTGATGTGCAGTTGTGTAACGGCCAGCAGCTGAGAGGGGGGGACTCGAGGGAGGGTCCTGGGGGGAAACCTGTGTCATTACGGGCAAATTACTTAATCAATATACATGTCTTTCATGTGCTCACCCAGTTTCTCCACCAGGAGACAAATTTATAGCTGAGACGCAGAATCACATTTTCAAGATTTCAGTGTTTGTTTGTTTCTGAAATCGAAGTGTAAATTTAAAGTGAATTCAAATTATTAATCAAACGCAGCCAAGCAGATAAATCCACAGAATGATGTTATGTGACAAAAGTTTAAGATATTTTTGTTGTTTGCTTTTTTCTGTTTATTTATATTTTAGTGCTATATAATTCATTACATTTGCTGTTACAGTTATCATTGATAAATGTTATTTTTTCACTTTTTATAATTAATCATTCATTTCTAAATCTATAAAGCTGCAATGATTTATAAAAAGTGAAGTTTGCACTAAAGTGACATCTTCAAATTAATTGTTTTATCTGATTTGCTGTTCAAATCCCCCAAAAATACTCAATTTAAACCATCTGATAGAAAACAGATTATTTCCAATGTCCCCTCTATCAAATTAGAAGCAAGTTATAGTTTTAAAAGCATTTTTTTTATGGTTATTTTTCGATTGAGCTACAACCGCTGCAGTTCCATTAGATTATCATCTGTTAAACATTTTGCCTCAGAACATTTCTTGGTCAAAACTCAATCATTTTGGATGTATTATTGTCTAAAATGTCTCTATAAATTTTCTTTAAAAGCCAAACCACCTTTTTTTAGTCTCAAATACTGATATTTGTGAGCATCTGAATCTAATACATGTTCAAAATATGATGTTTCCGGTGCTGCCGAACCACCATCAGCTCTGCAGACGGCGATTAACTGAGTTTTTTAGTGTAAAACTTTACAGAACTTGTTCCTTTTTTATCCATAAATATTTAATTTCTTAGAGAAATACTTAAAAATGAAGTTGTCAGAGGCTTAAAGGTTATTGCTAAATGTCTAAAAGTCAGTGCGAGCGACCCGACGAGTGTTTTATCCTTGATCTCACATCTCTCAAATAAATAGAATCTTAAAACCAAAAGTGCAGTTTTCCTGTTTATAACAATTTATTTCTTTTTCTTTTTCCCGTTTTGTTGTTGCCCATCGTGCAGTTTTTGATTCTCATTGTGGACGAACGCAGCTCATCTCATCACACACAAACAATATCAACACGACGTCTCTGTGTGTTTTTCTGACGTCTGTTTTGCAGTCTTTCAGTTTTCCCAAAGTGACTGCGGTGCAGCTCTCTGAACACAAACAGTATTAACGTGTAATTTTCTCCCTCTGTTTTGTCTCCATCCAGCCTGAGCGCCGCTGCTGTCTGTGATGCCCTCCCATGACGCCCAGGTCGGTAGCTGACACTGCCAGTGAGCGGGAAACGCCACTGCACAACCGGTCTTGGGCCAGCGCCGTCAGCCGGTTCTTGCCCTCCCTCTCACACGCTGGAGACTCCACCTCCACCATCCTACCAGTAACCACAACCAACAGCTCAGACCCACCCCAATAAGATCCCCTTAAAAACGGACACGCTGACGTCCTCGGCCAGCACCAGCAGCAACAGCAGCCAAAAACCACATTATAATCAACGCAATCAGCAGCACCAGCAACACTATTACCACCAGCAGCAGCAGCAGCCATCATGTCCAGTCGCAGAAAGTCCTCCAACCCCTGTATGGTGCGGGTCATCAACGACCTGCCGGAAGATCAAGATGATCCTGAGGAAGTAATGGACATGGAAATATTGGCAGACAACGATGTGACAGAAAAAGAACAGCCAGAATCATTTGAATTTGCAGAAGAGAGTCAATGCAGCCAGCAGGAGAATCCAGAGAATCCAGACCAGCAGAAGTTTCCAAAACCGGTGGAAACCCAGAGTCCTGAGCCAGGAGAACAAGAGGAGCAGTCGGGTTTCAAAGACCAACCCCCTGTAATTGAGGATGTAGAAGCCAGAGAGGACAATGACAGGGAAGAGGTTGAATCTGACCCGACGTCCCAGAAAAAGCAGCCCAGAGGCTACGAGTGCAAATACTGCCCCTTTTCATCGCAGAACCTGAATGACTTTAAAGAGCACGTGGACTCCAGCCACCCTAACGTCATTCTCAATCCACTGTACCTCTGTGCTGTCTGCAACTTCAACACTAAGAAGTTTGACTCGCTCACAGAGCACAACGAGAGCCAGCACCCAGGCGAGTCAAACTTCAAGTTCAAGAGGATAAAAAATAACAATCAAACTATCTTAGAGCAGACAATCGAAGGCAAAGACAATTCAGTTGAGTGCGAGGTGAAAGATGACCAGGCTGAGAGCACCAGCAGTGCTGTGTTTCCTCCCTGCATATCTACCACAGTGAAAACTCCAGAAAACATGCAGTCGCTCTATCAAGGAAGCGAACTGAAAAGCCAGCTGGAAGGCCTGATCCAGAAGGATCAGATCACAGCAGTGAACATCAACGGAACGGTCATCATCCCTGAACCAACCATCCTCCAAGGGCTCTCCCATGTCACCCCAATGCTTCAGCGCCCGCCCAACTTTAACTCTGTACCAAAAATAGCTGTTCCCTTGAACACCACCAAATATAACCCTTCTTTAGATGACAACTTGACGTTGATCACCTCCTTTAATAAATTTCCTTACCCGACACATGCAGAGCTGTCTTGGCTGACGGCTGCCTCCAAGCACCCGGAGGAACAGATCAAGGTCTGGTTCACCACCCAGCGGCTGAAGCAAGGCATTACCTGGTCCCCGGAGGAGGTGGAGGAAGCCAGGAAAAAGATGTTCAATGGCTCCATTCCTCCTGCTCATCACACGTTTACCGTCCTGCCTACCAGCCCCGTCTCTCAGCCATGTGCCACATCGTTGCATCCGCCTCTGGTCCACACTACAGTCAGGCATCCGAGTCATGTACGGACAACCGCATCCAATGGGTTGGTCTCCACAAACTCTCCTGCTGGAGTTTCCTTTGGCTCCAGCTCAAACCTTAAACGGACACACCCGACGACAGTGTTTGGCCCGGAGTCTAAGCGGCCCATCATGGCGGTTGCCCCCCATTCTGGTGACCCTAAAGACAAGGTCCTCATGGCTCCTCCTCCACCCCCTCCTCCTCAGAAAGAACGTCTCCCAATGGCTCCCCCTCCTGTTCCCATGGACATGAAGAGATCTGTAGCAGTTCCCCTGGTTTCCGCAGAGATGAAGAGGTCATCCGCTACTGTGCCTTTAATGCCAACATCATCATTGTCATCATCACCGTCCTCGTTGTCCAGAGGGAAGTTCCCCTCAACAGTCGGACACCTCAAAACAAAGCCTGTGGTGTCACTGCCCTCCATAGTATTTCCAGAGTCTTTAACAAGGCCAATGATTGCACCCCCGCCTATCTTTGCCCCGCCATTCAAAAACAATTTACTTATTCCACTTTCTACGACCATTGGTCCCAAAGACAAAAATCTGAATGCCCATGCTATACCAGCTGCTGATCTGAAGCTGCCAAACTCCCCTCCACTCATTACCCCACAGATAAGGCGGCCAACCATCATCCAGTCCATTCGGGCTCCCACAAAAGGCCTGTCCCAGATCCCAGGGTTCCCTTTGGAAAGCAACAAGCTTAAAGAACAGCAAGGAGAGGAGATGAAAGCCGGCTATCCCAAAGGAGACAAGGTACTCACTCCTCTGGCAGAGGCCAACGGGACATCTCGCACAGACGGGAAATGGCCCCACGATCAAACCTCCCTTGCTCACAACAACGGAGTCCTACATTTGGATGGTGGTGAGTTGCCAGCAGGTCCGAAACTAGACTTTCAGCAAAAGTCTGCGGTGCTGACCCATTTCCCTTTGCTGGAGAGAATGAAAGGAAAGACAGCTGAACAGCTAAAGATCTTGGAGGAGAACTTCTTAAGGAACAGTTTTCCCACACAAGGCGATGTGGAGAATCTGGCGGGCACCACCCGTCTGTCTCACCAGGAAATAGACAGCTGGTTTGTGGAACGTCGTGCACTACGTGACAACCTGGAACAAGCTCTTCTCAACTCCATGGGCACTAAGAGGATGGGCGCCGGTGGCATCACCCCCATCCCAAAGAAAGGACTAAATCAGCAGCCACACCAGTCTCTACATCTGAATGGAGTTCATAAATCAAGCACTGGCCCGGGCCACCTTAAGAGCCCTCTTCCACCTTCGCACAACCTGCCCATCATTGCCCCCGGCACCATCGCCTCCTCCATCCCCAACCAGAATTCCAGCTCAGTGCCTCCAGACAGCCGATCCCTGGCGCTCCTCAAGGACGATTTTGCTCAAACGCGGTGGCCTTCCCCTGAGGAGTTCAGCCAACTTGAGGGTCGGACAGGACCGGCTCGCGCCGACCTCGCCCGCTGGTTCAGTGACAACCGGCTTCAGAGCGGCAGCATGGAGCTGACAGAACTTTTTCACAACAATGGAGTAAACGGAGGGCAGGGGCCACCTGTGTGCTCCCCCGAAAACGCCCCCCCCAGCATCATCCGGCACTGTCAGGAAGGAGCTCTAACCAACAACAACAGCAGCAGTAAGGTGTTGGAGGTTGAGTTGGGCTGGCTAATGGAGCAGCGCGCTAACAGCCTCAGCAGTCAACAGCACGACGAGCTCCAGGACAGGTTTGCTGGCAGGTAACGTATCTAGAAGGTACTGATTGAAATTGTGTCAAACAATCATTTTGTTTTAATGTGTTCAGTTAGCCTTCGCTAGTTTTTTCATGAAGACATGAGTGGTTAAAAACAATCCTCTGTCCTATTTGATCCATTAAGAGCACTTGTAAAAGGAGGACACGGCAAATTAAACCCCAAAACGTGACCCGATCTTACCCTGACTGTACAGCAGGCTTTCAGAATCTCTTTTATCCACCATAATTCACCCTGTTCTCTTCATCACCATCTCCTCTTTCATATCTAATACAGGTGAGATACTTGAATTAAATGCAATTCAGTCAGTTTGACCAGTGATTGAGCACATTTGTGCCGCTCACAAAAACATTTAGGTCGATTTTATTTATAAACCTTCAAAAATAAGCCTCCAAATGAACCTTAAAGGTGTTACGGTCTGTACAGAACACACACATCTTTTGCATTCTGTGTTCACTGAACTGCAGCAGCGGCGGTTTCGGTATCATTTTCTACCCACTGACACCTTCTGTGCTGACCTGTGTGTCCAAAATAAATTTCCACTTCCCCTCGAGGGGTTTGTGCTGTTTTCTAGTTGCCACATTAACATTGTTTTCAGAACATTAACCTACAAATCTGCAGGACTTTATTTAGTCTGCCTTCCTTTCCAGGAGCTTGGGACATCTTTGGCCAAATAACAGAGCCATTAGGTGGGAAACCAATATCTCCACAATAATTTGGGCTCGAGTTTTATTCTTCCCATGAGTCAGCTCTGGGTTCTGCCTCAGTCTTTGCAAAGCTTCACACAATGAAGCTGCACTAACGGCGCGTTGAAATCCTTCCGCTCCTTATTAGTTTTATAAACTCTCACTCTTACAATAAATCAGAGCCAATGATGTACAATGTTGAAACAACAGGACGATTAATGAAACGGCGATGGCGAGGTAACGTGCACAGTCATTTTGGCTGCTTATCTCCTGTAAACTGAAACCGTCTTAAAAGCTGCTAAGAAAGACTGTCAGCAGGGTTCAGACTCCAAGGACTCACTTCTCACGAGACATGACAGTTAAAAATTATCTTTTTAATTTCATGAAGTAAAATTTGATTTTTTTTTTTTTTTTTTTTGCATGAAACGAAGCCCTGACATGAACTAAATCTCTATTTTTAGCACAGTCGATGATCTTGTCATCTGTGAGCTCCTTCATGGCTGTTTCTGTTGATTTGTAAATTCTCAGCTCACATTTTAGTTCACATTCTCGACACATCAGAATGAAGTTAGTTTCTCCTAATTATAATTTTAAAAACATCTCGCTTCTGACCCACTTTGGTTGGTAAGTTTTTACAGCAGCTTGAATTTTAAAAAATGACTGACAGAGAAAAAACTATGAGATTTCAAAAGTTTTTTCTTAATCCTTTAAATAAAAACGATGCCACATTTGTTGTCGGTCAGACAGAAATTTAAGCTGATTGCAAAATCAACATTTTGTGTTGAACAAAAACAAATTTGATAAAACACTGAACAGTAAAGAAAAAAAGGGAGATCTCACTAAATCTGTTTTATATGACATTCCTTTAAAAAGTTAAAAATTATCTTTATCTAAAATCATAAATAAATGGCGTCAGCTGTCGCACTCAAGCTCCAGATAAATTTAAATTTAAATGTGAGATTTTTTTAACAACTGACTCTTTGGTGTTCAAATGTAGACAAGTTGACTTTAAATGTACCTGATTTACACAAGAATGATTACATTAAATAATTTAAATTTGTTAATAAATAAAATTATTAACTAATCTGTGACCAGACATCACTCACTTTAAGAGCTGTGAGACAACTAAAATAAAAAATAGGCATTTTTTCCTACATAAATAAATATGTGAACTCCAGCAGAAACAAGCAGAACCTCCTTTATATGTTTATCTTTGTTTCAGTAAAGCAAACAATAAGTCACGTTAAGATTTTTTTTATGCACATTTTGTCAAATCACATCAAATATACAAACAAATATATTCACAGGGCTTTTAAAAAGCAGTGAAATAAACATTTAGAACACAATGATAATGATGCAGTGATTCATTCACAGTCGATTCGTATCAGAGCTGCAGATGTGAGCATGTTAATGATCCATATGTCTGACCGGAACATCCGTGACAGGCTGAGGCAGCAGAACGCCGCGGAGCTGAAGAACGGGGGACAGAACGGGGGAGTCATGGGAGGAGCGCGGGAGGTGTTTGGGAGCTGGCTGCAGGACGGACACTCGAGGAGAGGACGGGAGCTGCTCCTGGACAGAGACCGGAAGATGGCGGAGGAGGCGTCCGGGAGGCTGACTGGATAAACGGTGAGAAACATCCGGACGGTGTGTTTTTTTTGTTTCTGCCACGCTGCTGTTTGTCCCCCAGTTCACTGAGACTCTGAGGTCTTATTTCATGTAAAAATGTCTGTATTTTATGGTGAAAGTGAACATCAGGATGTCAGTTAACTAAGAAAAAACATGAATTCTCTAAAAAAAGAAACATTCATGACAAACATTAAATATGTTTTTTAACATGTTAAAAGGGCAGCGTCTTTAATTAGACCTGCAACTGAATTAAATTTACTATCAATGCAAGTTTTAATTATTTCTTGGTTTAATGATTAATTGCTTATTCTGTAAAATGTCAAAAATGATAAATGGCCTCTTTTCAGGCAATTAAGTGAAGCATAAATTAGGTTTTTTAGCGGAGCGTCTCTGATTTGAGCAGTAAAACAAGAAACAGCGAATGTTAAAGGTGAACTGAGCAGTTTTTTCTTTCGATACAAAACAGAGTGTTCGACCCTGAAGTTTAACAAACATGCTGAATTAATTTTATCCTGAAACAGCGATTTTTCATAAAGACTTTTTAATGTTTGCATCCACAGAAAGACTGAAAAGTTTGGGTTTAATTTTTATAAGACTGCAAAGGAAAAGTCACGTTGCTTCTCCAATAATATCAAACATAAGTTCTTAACGTCTAAAGAAGGTTGGGGTTAAATTGAGTAGTTAAAAGACTCGCTGTGATTGGATAATCCCGGAAAAAATCCCGTTTACTGGATACTTGACTCAAACATGGCGTCCGAGCTGCTGAATGTGGTCAAAAGCACAAGGAGGCTTTGATAAAAGTTGCGAACGAATCAAAAACAACACTTGAATTTTCTAGAGAGAGATCCAGCACTGATGCCGGTTCGTGTGGAAACCTGAAACTTGAACCTGCTCCGGTTCTTTATGTTCGACCACAAAAAGGTCCTGGCAGATTAAATCTCTGAAATGTGCACATGGCTCCACATTCCTGAATCTGTGGCTGCAGGTTTGTGGAACCGGTGAAGTGATTTAACTCGGCGAGGCACCGATGGTCCCCGGCGTCCCCGCCCGCCGCCCGCCCCCCCACAGGTCTGTCAGTGTCCGAGCCAACACCTCCATCCCAGGCAACAAACAGAGCCACTGCAGCCGGTCACCGTCTGTGTGTGTAGCTGTGTGAGTTTTGGCTTCGACCGCCCGGCAACAAACACCAACTTCAGGAAAATTTGGGAAAAAAAAAAAAAGCTTGGAGGCCTGAAATAGCAGCAGCCCCCCTGGTGTGGTAAAGTTTGATAGATAAAAGCTGCGCCTGGGGCAAAGAGTGACGACAGAGTCGGCTGCTTCTTCCTCGACTGTCTGTTCTGACAGCAGATTGAAAGTTTTAATGTCTCCATGAAGCTTCTGCTTATCAAAATAGAATCTGTTCAAATGATTTCCTGAAGACAAACAAGGCGGAGAATCAACTTCTGACACGTTTGAAGGATTGTCAGCTTTTTTTTTTTGGGATGTCTTTAAAAAATCAGCACCTGACAGCTAAAATCAATAATCAATATGCAGCGTTCTGAAAAACCAACAATAAGCAAAGATTTTATCGACTGTTTGTCAGCAGTGTCTGATAATGTGTTTCTCTTTGTGGCTTTTTCCTTCTCAAGTGCAACATTTGGACTCTTTTAGTTCAGCTTTAATTAAAAACACTGAATTTGTCTGTCGAGACAGTTTAGTTTTCGACATTAAGACATAAAATCAGTTCATTCACACAAATAAATAACAGCAGCACCTCCAGCTGATGTTTGTTGTGGATCCTCATACACACAAACATCACGTTTAAAACATGATAAAACAGCTAAAACAACACAAACACAGTTTAAATATCTGTTTTTTACCTGATGAGGTAAAAAGGGGGAAAAGCCCCAGGTGGTGGTGGTGGTGGTGTTGGTGGTGTTGGGGGGGCAGTTGGTGGTCACATGCAGGACTTTCAGCCAGCAGATCTGAATCCCAGCGAAAGCAAAGAGTCTGCCATGTTTTCCTGAACCAAACCCAGCGCTGCTGCCCAAACACGACCAAACTGCGTCTGCCACCAAATGGCCAACATGTGTTTAAAACAATGAGCTTAATATCAGTGCGGATATTCTGATTTACTCCGAAAACAAAAGAGCAACACACCACCAGACTGTTCGTCTGCTGGTGTTGCAGGTTTTTCTTCAGCCTGCTGCAGCTGCTCTGGTGAACTCCTCCACCCTCCACCTCTCTGCTGCAACCCACACATCACACACACACACACACACACACACACAC
>JAPZDZ010000008.1:883574-894566 GCA_029783805.1 Acanthurus tennentii | reverse complement strand
GGTGACGTACTTGCATTATGTTTGCTACTGCTATGATTGGTGGAACTCACAGGAGGCGGGACAAATTGCAGAAAAGTCGCAGTGATTGGCCAAAATTGCAAGGTTGCGCAGAATTTACAGAGATTGGTTGAATTTTCGTTAATTGTTGCGATCGCAACATCGTGAATTCCTGGAGGGACTGTAAAACAATCAAACTCGAAAAAACAAGGCTTTTTATCTCTGCTGCACCCTAGAGGCTCAAGGCTGAAATAGCATTCTTTAGCATAACACACTCCAATGTCAGACTGAGCTGTCAGCTACTGAGTTGCATTATGGGTAATGTAGGTTTTGACAGCAGTCCCCTGGCCTAATAAATGAAGCCAATGCAAGTGCTAAAACCTGCAGTTCCTCAAATGGCCACTTGAGGCTTTAAAAGCGAGTCAGTCCTCATCGAGCCGTGGATTAAAATGTTTAACAAAAATAAACAAGTTGAAACATGAAATAACGTTCTGGTTTATAACCGCTAACGTTCCTGTTTAACCGTATGTGTGTGAATTTTTATATAATTGAATTATTGAAATTACAGTGATCCATAATTAGGGGTGTGGCCACAGCAGCCTTTAGCTGTTAGGCTAATATATGTACACATATGTTAGTGAGAGAATATAATCAATGAAAAATTAATTTTACAACGAAACAAAGTGCAAAAGACAGTTTTTCTCAGGTTTATTTGAACTAAAGCAGATTTAAAGACGCATATGTGTTTCTTATTGATCTTCCTCGGCAGTAAAAATTGTCCAAATGTCTAAATTTCCATTTGTGAGACTTTAAATAAGGAGCATCCACACACACACACACACACACACGAGTATTTTGGATGCAAACAAAGAGGCCAAACCAGGATGTGAAAGTGTTTCTGATGGGTTTTGTTTTAAAAAATCAATTTTATTTAATGAATACAGGAAAAGACAATTAAACAATAAGCTGCGTTTAATAAACCCGAAGGAAAGCAGAAGCTGCAGCTCCGCGGAGAGAAAATCGGTCAGGCGACGCTTTTCTTTCCTTCTACCTGTGAAAGCAGCAGGAGAGAGGCGACAGTCCTCAGACACACACTGTGTCGTTAAACGGCTTTTTATAAACTCATATTTTAATTTCGTTGTCAGAACAGAGGAGAGCGGCGCTGCGGCGTCGACTTTAATCGCACCGACAACAAACTAAGTGACACGAGTACATTCAGACTTTATTCCTCCTGTTTTTCACATCAGAAGTCAGACGCTCAGTCGTCCCCACGAGGCTCTTCAGCTCCTTCACCACGTTTTTATGAAAGTACCTTTGACTCACTATTTTATTGTTCCTCCTCTAAACTTAATTAAATCAAACCAAACCAAAATTAAAAGTGAAACATGGAAATGAGACGACGGGACCTGAAAGTGTTCGGCGTGTGAAGTTTGATAAGATTTTGTGTCGGTTCACTTCGGTTTCCGTCCCGCAGAGGACGCAGACGTCTGCGGCTCTTCACGTCAAACCTCATCTGATGGTTTTTTAACTCAGGCAGAGAAAAAATGTGTTTCATCGTTTGTCTGGACACGTTCAGGAAACATGTCGTCTTTAGTTCAACCTCCCTGCAACAAAAACACAGGCAGCAGGAGTCGGTTTGGTGTTCAGCAGGTTTAACGTCTACCTGAAGTTCAGCAGCCGCAGTTTAAAACCTGTGATGTCATGGTCATGTGATTATCGGATCCAAACTGGTTCTGTCTTCTGTCTGAAGGAGACGAGTTCAGCTGCTTTGAATGTTTGTGCAGATAGTTTGAAGTTAACAACCTTTAATTCCTGTTTTCAGAACTTAAATGTCGCAGGTCATTTCTGCGTGAGAAACGGACGACAAGTTAACTTTTGTACAGAAATTCATCCAGGAATGTTTATTCAAAGTCGTCTGACAGCCGCCGTCTAAACGAGTCTTACTCCTCCTTAAGATGCAGAAGCTCCTGCAGGCGCCATTTTGACAGAAATGATGATGATGTCACTCCTGACTCCGTGAACTTATCAATCGGCCCGTTTGTTTGTTCTGATCGGAGACTAAAGAATCCATACAAGAAAAAGAAATGCTTCTTCTTGTAATTCATTCTGAAAATATTCACTTTATTTCCTTTCAGGTGCAAAAGGTTAATTTTTTTATAATTGTTGCTGCAAGAAGGGAAATATTTAGACTCTGCTACCCAGAATTCCTGTGTGATGACATCAGGGCTGAACTGCACCAGCTGGTTCTGCAGCAGTCCTTCAGAGAGAAGAGGAACTGATGTTGGTGAGTTAAAGTTTTCGTTCTGTCCGCTGAAACGTTAAGAACACACCCAGAGCTTCCTGAGAGGAATCTGCTGCAGCGTTCAGACCTTCATGTGCCGACTTTTACGACTTTTACAACTCTGTGGTTTCACATCGGCGCGGCGTGTCAGAGCCTCGGCTGACAGGTAGAACCAGATCTGAAAAGGTTTGGCAGAACATTTCAGTTTGTTCACCAAACATTTGTGAAGCTGCAGATCTGAAGTCGGACAGCTGCCTGTTAGCAACGCGCCGTGTGATTCGTCCTCCGACTCCTGTTATTAATAACTTTGAATCAGCTGATGGTGCAGATATGTTGTTTTTATCTCCAAAGGAGTGGAGTTTAGTGGATAATATCCAGTTAGTCATGGAAAACAATGAATAACAGACCAAAAAAAAAGGGGCCTTCTTGTCTCAAACACATCTGGGCATCTTTGTGGCAGCTCACATCCTCCCTCCGTCTCTCCTCACTCATTTCCTTTTTGCTTTCATGGACGAGATCGAATTAAGGCCAAAAAATAATCAGAAAAGAATTTTGTTTTCGAACACGCCTGAAGGGTGAAAAGATGCATCCAGAGTCCAAAGAAAAAAAACCTCCTGTGGGAGAGAAACGAGGAGCGTCGGCCTTCATGTCGAAGAGACGGCGTCCTCCGTCGCTGCCTTCATGTCCTCAGATGAGACGGAGGAAGAGATTTAAATTATGTCAAACAGAAATCAGTTAAACTGCACGTAAACGTAACTGGAGCCGAATAACTCGTCTCTTGAACTCACCACCGGCCGCCTCTGACACAGCTGCTGCGTTCACTTCCCGTCGACACGTCGAACAAGCGGAGGAACAAAAAGGGGGAGGCGGAGTGGTAGCCACTGACCTGAGAACAGACCTCCTTTGTGAGGAGCTTTCTCTTTTTGTTTGTCTTCCTCCGGTGAAGATGTGAGAGAGGAGCGTCGGGGCAGAGTGACAAGTGGGTCAGCGTGAAGTGAAGCGCCTGTTGGCTGCCGGATGTAACGGCCTCCCGATCTTCACTCCGCATCTAAAATCACATCCAACCTCGGCGACCTCCATCGACCCAGATACGGCGCCACAGGAGGAGCAGAAATGTCAGAGGCAGCGCGAGGACGCCATGTCCTCATTTGACGGCGGGGCGGTGGTGGGGGGGAGGGGGGGTCGACAAACGAGCCGTTGTCCTGCTGCTTTCATGACTCCAGTGTTTACGGGCCTGCAGGCAGGTTGTCAGACACAAACCAACACTGAGATCTATTAAAATCCACAGCAGCTTATCTGATGCTGAACGTGGAGCCACGCGGCCGCCACACAAAGACAAACACCGGAGTGACTTGTCATTTTTACCTGATGTTGAAAGGAGGGAAGTGGCTCTGACAGCTCGGCGTGTCGCTGGATAATTGTTCGTCGGCAGGTTTATCAAAAAGTTATTTTTGGACATCAGGATAAAAGTCACAGTGATTTTCACAAGTAAACAGATTCAACCAGTGAAACGTACCGACGTGTCGTTGCTGCTGCGTTCGGGTGTCAGAGGAAAGTTCAGGGATGTTTTCATGTTTTTGTTCAGAGAAACACGTCACTGATATCACGAATGCTCATTCACTCACTCGTCACTCTGAGTGTTGCTCAATGCAATTTTACGGCTTCTCCAAGGAGAAATATGGAAAAATATTAAAACCAACAGCTGCATTGTGTGTGTGTGTGTGTGTGTGTGTGTGTGTGTGTGTGTGTGTGTGTGAGCGTGTGTGTGTGTGTGTGTGTGTGTGTGAGCGTGTGAGCGTGTCCGCAAAGCATCATTAGCATGTGTTTTTGGTTAACAAGGCGGAGTGTCTCAGTCAGTCGCCGTCTTTGTCGCAGCAGCTTTTGTGTCATTGAAGTGTTTCAGATAAAACTTGTCCTTGATTTCGGCTTTAAAACAAACAATTCAAACACTGCGGGGAGAGAAAAACTCATTTCTCTTTTTAATTGCATCACAAATGGTCTCAGGAATTCATTTTTTCGGTGAAGTGGGTGTATTTTGAATCGAGTGCGAGCTGCTGATCACAAGACGTCCGCGCTTAATTTAAAGGAACCTGAAACAGGCTGAGCTGAATTACAAACAGCGAGTGATCACGTCTGCCTCTCAGCGACTTTAAACAGCACAACAAGACTGACGCTCCTCATGCGTTCGTGTTTGTTTGCAGCGAAACAAGCCGGCCGGAGCGAATGTGTGCCTCGGATGGTTTTATGTACAGCGCAGTGTGACGGAAACTCCTGGAACAAAGATGGTTTTCAGACCCAAGAGGCCTCTGGGAAGTCGGAGGAGTCGTGACGACAGCAAAGAGATCACGCAAAAACACACATAAAACAACCACACACGCGGACACAAACACATATTGTATGTATCCTACTGTATGTTCTTTGTTAGCAGACGAAATCTGCGAACCACAAAGTGTGACCCTGAATGTCCTCTGGGTCGTTTCAGCTGGAACCGACCGCGGTTGCGAGCAGGAAAAGGGTTTGATGCCGAGCAGATGTCGAGTCATCTGCCTCCATTAAAAAAAACTTCCACTAAAGGAGAAAATAACCCAAATATCTGCTGTGAGTGTAAACACCTGACATCAGAGCCTTTAACCCTGAACGTCCCAGCAGCCCCGGCGTCGGCTTGTCGTTCAGGAAGGAACAGGAAGTGATCCACGATCCAATCGGATCCTTCTGGACCAAAACGGCCATCACACCTGGTTTTGGTTCCTGCTTCTGTGTTTCAGTGATTCAAACTAAATTTAAATACAATGTTTTCTGTGTTTTATTTGTAGCAGAAAATCAGGATTATGACCGAACAGTCGCTGTAACTCATCAGTTTTTACGCTCTTCACAGGCTTAAAGTTGACCTTTGACCCCAGAAGAGGAGTGAGATGTTTGATTCACAACAGAACTGAGTAAAAGTAACTTGAGTGAATCTTTATGGTTTTACTTTACTGACGTCTGAGCTTTAATTTTTCACTTTGACACAAACATGCAGATGCAACTGATTAGTTGAGTTTGAGAGTAAAAATGAGCTGAAGAAGAAGCTGAAGTCTCCTCGTTCTGCTGAAGGTCTGTGATCATCTCTGATTCTCCTCACAGCGGCAGGAAGAGCACTGAAGATCTGTACTCGAGTAAAAGTACAACTACCTTAACAATTAGAAACCTGCTGACAGATGTTTGAACCTGCTGACAGATGTTTGAACCTGCTGACAGATGTTTGAACCTGCTGACAGATGTTCGAACCTGCTGACAGATGTTCGAACCTGAGGAGTTGACAGCCTGAACGTTGCTTCAGTGTTTCCTCCTCTTCAAACTCCATTAACAGATAACCAGAGATGTAAAAATAAAGATTTAAAAACAGCAAAGTAGCTTCTGAAGCCGATCAGCTTCAGTTCTCCTGATGGATCCATAAAACCTCCTCACACCTTCAGCTCGTTCCTCTTGAACGCTGCATGTCCTGTTGTTTGTGCTTCTGCACCTCGACCAATCAGACGTCAGCAGGCCTCACCTGGCTGTTTACCTGAAGCGTCCCGGTTTCTTTCCTTCCTCCCTCGGCCCTCTGCTGACAATCCGCTGATAATTTAACTTTAATGTTTGTTTCTGAAAATGTTCTTTGAGCTCCTTGTGCAACTTCTGCAGAATTGAATGTTGTTTTCATGAGGACTTCATGATAAATCCCCGAGGTCAGGCCGAGCCGTGGAGGTGTTTGTGAGTAATGTGGGTGAAAAACTGAGGAAACACCTCAGCGAGTTGTTTCTGCCATCACATCACATCGCTTTCAGCAGTAATCACACTGCAGGTGCTGAGCCCGTACCTGGATTCCTTTAAGCCTCTTTGACCTCTTGTTGGTTCGGTATCGACGGACAGATTTCTCTTTTCTGACGCTGCCTTCGGGTCATGTTTGGAAATGTCAGCGCACGTGAATGAGCCCAGGTGGAACATTGATTTCTTGTTCACCTCATAAACTCTGGCTGTTAAAAAAGTGATGCTCGGTGAACACGAGTCGCACTGCAGGAACGGACTGTTTTCTCGGACTGAGCGGTGAAGAAGTGTGTTGCTTCACACACAGAAACGGACCAAACACACAGTTCAGTTCGTCCAGACCTTTGAAGAAGAGTCCGCTTAGTGAAACCCGTCGTCCTGAGGCAGAAAAGCTTCAGCGTTTGTCGATGAAGCAGTTTTGTTGAGACATTTTGTCCCATTGTCGTGTATTTTTAGACGGTGTCCTATATTCCCTCGTGTTGCATGGCTGGTTTCCAGGTGTGGAGGAGTGAAGCGACACCTTCACGGCGTTTGTTTGGTCCGACAAACAGTTTTAACCTCAATATTATAAATACAGTCAAATAATTTAAGCTAATTGAAGGAAAAAGGCTGCAGATTTTTGCATTTGTGAAGCTGAAAAAATGAATTCAGTGTTTAAAAAGATGAGCTGTCAAATAATTTTCTGTCTTTCGGTCACATTTTATAGATTAATCCAGAACTCCGTAGTTTCTTAGAGACTGTAAACTGAAGGCAAACGAGTCTCTTTTATTCAGGATGAAACCGTTCAAACAAGCACATGATGCTTTTTGAAAAAAGGTTTCCACTCATCTGAAATGTTGTAAAAAGTGTAAAATACGACCTCGGGTTACAGAAACCTCATGAATCATTCAGCTCTGAGACACGTGGCTGCATATTTTATGTTCCAGGTGTCACGTCACCGTCAGATTGTCGGTGTGTCTTCAGATGTGTGAAGGATAATCTCAAGCTGCAGTTTACAGTTTGATGATAAAATCACCATCTGCGTGATGATTCAAGACTCTCATCCACGTTTTCAAACTCTCAGTACAACAAATAACAGTTTTCAATATTTGATTATGACGCAGATGTTTGTGGTGTAATTTTCTCCCTCGAATTGAAGATTTATTTCGTTTATTTTCCGTCTGTTCGCCGTCTTCCTGCTGAATCTCGTGTGAGCGGCTGTGTTTCATTAATCTGTGAATATCAGGACGCGTTCAGCTGAAGCGGATCAGCACCTTGTCAGAAACCCAGACGTCGTGTTTCTGCTCGAAGTGAGAAGGTTCAGCTTTTTTATATCTGAGCGCCAACAGATGGTGGAAGAAGTAATCCCATCTTTTACTTGAGTAAAAGTACAAATACCACTCCAATGCAAGTTAAAGTCCTCTGTATGTGATTTTATGAGACATCAGATTGTTATTTTGCAGTCGTAGCTTCTGAATAATTTGAAGTCTTTACAATTAAAGTTATTTTCTGATTTCTGACCTTGAAGGTGCAGCCGAGTTGCCAGAGTCAAATGTCAGCGTTGGTTTGCAGAAAAACACTTATTCTGGCGATCAGGTTGACGAGTCTCCAAAGCTTGGGAGTATTTGTTTAATTTATTGTGTTCCATCGGCTCATCGTGTGCCGTTTTTCATGTAAATTGTACAATTAAAGCTACTTGTAATCGTAGCTGTCAGATGAACGTCGTGGAGTAAAAAGCTGCAAACTCTGGAGTCGAAGTGCACCGATGAATAAAAGGAAAATACTCGAGCACAAGTAAACTCACAGCTGTACTTTGCTGTGTGATGCGTTCAGGGAACATGGGAATGCACAGTTTGTCCTTTTGGTCTGTTTTTCTTCCAGCAAAATGCAAACAGAGTGAAAACATGAACTCTGTCAGTAACTTAATACAGCTTCATGCTTTTACATGCTAATGCTACATAGCCAATGCTAACATTAGCATGTTTACCTGCCAGTCTGGCAGAAATTTGCAGGTTCAGCATCAGACCGAGCCTCTTTGTTCCCTGACGGCTGCCACAGTGGTGGAAAACCAAGTCAGACTCTCATTTTACTTCTTTGCTGGTTGGTTTCCTGTCACCGTTATCTTCTTCCTGTCGTGTTTGACTGGCAGCAGACCGGTGATACGGTGACTCTTTTCTGCCTTTATGGGTTCAAACTGGTGTTAAAAGACAGGATGGGTGAGACAGCAGCAGCGCTAACTGGTTAGCATGCTAATTTCACTAAATACCTTTGCAGCTAAATGAATTCTGTTGATAATTTCTGTTAATTTCTGATGTTTTCAGCTAAAATACTTCCTCACACTTGAGTTAATGTTTCAGTGTTGAAAACGATCTCAGACGAGCTGAAGCATCCTCCAATTCATCAGCGTTAAAGAAGGAGCTGTTCACTAACTCGTGAACAGCTTGAATCGGGTCTTTTATGTGCCGACGGTAAATGTCTGGTCGCATGAAAAGAGATTAAAAAAAAAATATCTCAGCGGCTGAGCTCAAGGTCACAGGTTCAAGTTTCCTTTTCGAAATTCCTAATTTGCAAATGTGCTTTGAAGGTTTTGCATGTAGTGGAAACAGTGAAAAGCTTTAAGAGCAGAGTGTTGTGCATTAACTCGCTGCGGCACACAGCTGCTCTGCGCTGCCGTGGCGGTTTTGGATTCGACACGCCGCCTTTGCTTTTGACAATCAAGAGATGGCATCTGAAGGCAAAACTTGATAAAGAACTCGCACGAGAAGCCTCAATGGCTCAATCAGCAAAGCAGATAGGTTTAGAGGTGATGGGATCAAGTCACGTCTCTGCTTCTAAAAGGCTGGTTGAAAGCCAAGAGCCGTGTAAAAAGGCTGAAAAGCTGCGAGTGAAGCAGCTGCACGAGTGGAAAGGCTGCAGCTCAATCAGCCGGCGACATGAAGGCTGCTGGTTTTAGTCCCATTTACAGTCTGAAACTCCGAGGAAGTTTCACAACAAACAGCCGGAATCCAGGCTGAAAAAGCTCCAACAGACTCTTTCTGCTGCGAAGGGCGGAGATGGAGACGTGGAGGATCGGAGATGGAGGACGAAGACAGGAAGACGTTCTGGTTCCACTTTGTTATGAAACTCTGGATTCACAGAGTGAATGTATGGAACGAATCGGGCAGCAGAACAAAGACAAACGAAGAAGAAAACAAGACTGTGGCGAACAACAGAGTACCTGCTTTGTTTCATTGAGGAAAGAAGAAATAAAATTTACTCTTCTTCATGTGTTTTTGTAAATGTGGAGCCTGAATGACACAAGAAAAGCTTTCTGTAAAAGTTGTACATGTCAACAGTTCATATCAATGTGATGCAGTTTGGATTGTACGAACGTCTACATGATTTATATGATCGGGATGTTGGAGGTGGTGGTGGCGGCGGCGGCAGCAGCATAACATCGGGGCTGACGGCTTCAGCCGGGTAAAATTAGCACCAGCGCGGCTGTTTTCTGACCGTCAGATCTGTTTGTTTGAAACGATGCGATGGGAGATTTTTCAGCTGCGTCTCCGGAAACCAAACCTGGTGAGATTTTTTAGTGGTTTTGTTTCGACTCAAACCAGGTGATTTTTATCCCGTTGGTGGGAAAATCCCAAACCAGTTTCCAGGAAACAACGACTTTATCAGAATTTCAAAGTGTTTTTTGTGTCTAACTAGACTTTAACACCTTAAATGTAAAGTTTTATTGTAAAAAATCTGAAGAAACAAAGTTTTGGAATATCTGAGGTTTGCAGAAGAAGGTTTTTAAACTGGAGAAGTTTGAGGTTCGAAACACTTTGAGGAGTCTGCAGTCTTAGTAACACGTTACATCTGTAATTATTGACTCTCCTGGTGAAAAACATCAGTGTTATTGAGACTTTTCTTTCTTTTATTGGTATTTTACCAACTGAGTTAAGCTGTAAATTAAAGGTTGTGTTTTTGAAGTGTCACAGACGGACTTATCATGGAACAAAACCAACATTCCTGCCAAACAAAAAACATCAAACAGCATTTTTAATGTTAAAAAAAGCAAATGATCTCCAGATTAAAACATCTGAGGCGTGAAACGGTGAGCGCGGCTGGTCGGACGGCTGTGAGGTCATTTTTTATCCAATAAGATCTGCTCTTTCCTTTGTCGTGGTTTGTCCTCACTTCGAGTACCTGCAGCCGCATTGTGTGTGTGTGTGTGTGTGTGTGTGTGTGTGTTAGACTCCACCAGCGGCTCACCTGAAGCTGCCGTGATACAGTATTGATCAGGTGTTATCTGAGCAGGCCGGCGTGGATTAAAGACTCAGGGTTACTCTGCGGCGCATCGATCGAGCGCCGAGGCTGCTGTTAGCGAAGACGCTTTTCATGATTCATCACTTTGAGCTCGCTGTCTGTGTGTGTGTGTGTGTGTGTGTGTGTGTGTCGCAGAGTGTGCGCTCGGCGTTTTGATGAGCTGTCACTTCCTCCCCGTGGGTGAGAATAAATATACGTCTGTTTGAACATCACAATCAGACGTTCGTAAAGAAAATCAGAGTTGAGTTTAACACATAAAATCGCCTGTTTGACCTCCGGTTTCGTCTCTTTACGGCTGCGATTCAGAGCTGAAGTGAAGAGGTTTTAAATGCATTTTCCTCCAGTGTGAGCTCCTCTTCTTCTTCTTCTGTGGTTTCAGTCACACTGTAGAGCATCTTTACATTGATTTGTTCATGTGTCCTGAGTCGGATCACCACACACTTTGCATGTCGTATTTTATCTGAACAAAGCAGCTGGGACACGTTCAGTGTGAAACCAAGATGGCTGACGATGTGGCGTCTCCACATGTTCGCCCTCAGGTTTCAGGTGTGTGTGTTTTTTTACCGGTTGTCTTGTTTAAACTGTCTCTGCCTCTTGTTTTCCAGTCAAATCAGCTCATCCTGCGTCCGACACGCCTGCGACCAGCCGACCGC
>JAPZDZ010000008.1:814975-832909 GCA_029783805.1 Acanthurus tennentii | reverse complement strand
AGGTACAAATATCTCAAATGTTTACTTTAGTAAAGTACTCGCGTAACTGTACGTAATCTCATTCCAGCACTTTGAGATACAAACTTTCGTTTGTAGGGAAAAGCGACAACTTGCAGAAATACTCATGCAAACTGCACCGCGACACTTTGAGGTTACAGGTGAGAGTCTGACTTCTGTGTGTGTGTGTGTGTGTGTGTGTGTGTGTGCCTGCACCGACCCCCGGTGGTGGTGAAGCTGGTGGTGGTCGGCGGGCTCTCCACGCTGCCCAGCTGGCTGGTGATGGTGACGGTGTAGGTGGTGGATCCTTCCAGGCCGCTGAGAAGCTGCTCTGCTGCGTTTCCAGACACGGTGACGGTTAACGCTGATCCTGCACGAACAGAACAAACAGCCAATCAGAATCCTCGGACTGCTCCTCAGCATCACATGTCCCTGTGATGGAAAGTAACTAAGTACACTCACTTAAGCACTGTTTTTAAGTAGCATTTAAGAGGATTTTTAAAATATTTTCTGCTACTTAATAAATCTGCTCCACTTTATTTGTCCTTGTGTTTTAGTTACTAGTTACTTTTACTGAAGTAAAGGATCTGAAAACTTCTCCCATCACTGCAGTAACAGATACAGAAGAAACTCCTCAGCCTCGTCCTCATCTTACCCGTCTCAGCGCCGTAAACGATGGTGTATTTATCAACGGCAGCCAACGCTGGACGCCACAATAACAAGGCTTTGTTTTCTGTGACGTTCACGGCCCGAAGGTCAGTAGGTGCGTCAGGGACTGAGGGAGAAATAAACTCTTTGTTTATTTTGTTTTTTTTAATCGGATTAGCAACCAAACAGAACTCACAGAGAGAAATGGAAACAATTTAAAAAGCAACTGCAGACGGAACAATGTTGGAATCTGCTGAAGACGCCAGAAAACCTCCACGAGGAGAGAGCAAAGTTTTACACTGTGAGACGGATTGTTTGCTTTGTTGATCTTGACACCATCAGATCAACTTAAGAGAAAAAAAAACACTAAACAGATCCAGGATCAGACTCCTCTAAGGAAACTTAAAAAACACAGATGGTTTCCAGATCATCATCTGCTGCAAACATCACAGAAGGTGCAACTCTGGATTCATGTGGACGGAGACTCAAAACACACGTAGGTTTAGATTTTATTACACACTGAAAATTTACTTTCACCTTTTGTTTCTGATTATTAAGTTAAAAAAGCAAACAGGATATTTTCTCCTCTTTGTTCTTTTAAAGACACAGGATGTCTAACATGTTTATTTATTATATTCTCACTAAGTTCAAACCCAAAAAAGCTCTGATACATAAAAATACAACATAGTAATAAAAATAAAAAAAGCCTACAGAACTCACGGGTCATGACGAAGTCCCTGATTGGATCGCTCTCGTCCAATCCGAGGACAGAGATGACGCTGACCTCATAAGTAGATCCAGGTGAGAGCTTTGAGAGGCCGAGGGTGGAGTCACCTGAGTCGACAGAGACTGACACAGGCTCACCTGCACGCGCACACACACACACACACACACACACACACAGAGGAGAGACGTTTACCTTAATCTGACCAATCTGAATAACAATAATCTGATTACTTTGTCCCGTCTCTGATACGCTTTTTAAACACAGTAACAAATGTGGCTGAACGTTTAGTTTTGGCTCTGCAGGGATTAAAGCTGGTTGCCTCATTTGGCAGCAGCTGGACCAGTTCTGGGCCAGAACTGGGCTCCAGAACGCGGAGCGATTCTTGTCAGGAGTCTGGCGTCATTGTCGCTGCATGTTTGCGTGTTGCATGTCAGCTGCGGTTGGGCCGTGACATTTTGGCTTCTCTCAACAAAACAACCAGCAATGAGAAAGACTGGTGAAACTGATCATCATCATTTTTTTTTGGTCTGTTGCTCCCATGAAACATGATGTCATGTGTATCTGGTGAATGTTTACTAGAGCTGATCAAACGAAGGCGAAGCCACAAAAACAAAACACGCCTCTTTACAGCAGAAGTTTTTGGTTTCTTAACCCGGATCAGGGTCCTTTAACAGTGAGAATCTGCAGGTTTGTCTGTGATTCACTGACAGAAACGCCACAAAGGCTTCAGTGCTTCTCAATTGTTTTCTGTTAAGCCCCCCAGGAAGAAGAAAACATTTGCACCCCCCACCCTCCGCCACGACTATAAATTGTATCATTTGTCTATAAAATAGTTACAAGTACACCTCTGCATAACATTGTATCCTTATTAACATTAAAGAAAACAAAAAAAGAAAAAAGAAAGAAATATAGATCCACTTACAACAAAAGATAACTTTATTAACCTTGTTTTTTAGTCTGAACCAGTAAAGATTTAAAGTGCATCAATTTGCCTTAAATTCAACAAAATTCAATTCTTGTTTAAACTCTAAACATTTTTCCACCAACTATTTGAGCTATTTGATACTGAAAAATAAACTTAAATAAAATTAATAAATAATAATAAATAAAATTAATCAGCACCATCACCTCAGGAGCACAACATAAAAAACACTTTAACCTACAAAACAAAAATTAATAAAATAAATTGTGCTGATTTTTTTTAATCAAAATGATGAAGTCAGGATTAATGGCTACAACAAGCACGTTTTGCAAGATACAGCAGCGTGAAAGTGCCACTGCCACCTACTGTAGCGGATGTGCAATTACACTTTATTGGCATTTTACTGTGCCCCCTATTTGGGAAGTACTAGCTTAATATGACGTGTTACTTTTCAGGAGCTACTGCATACAAATACGGACGGCCTTTTAAAAAACCCTTTGTTAAGCCTAAATCTTTGATTTGAACAGAATGAAAGAGTAGCCGGGCTCTCACCTTCGTCCGTGTGGGTGTAGGTGACCTTGAAACCACTGATGGGACTCGTGGGTTTGGTCCATGAAACCGTCACAGAGTTTTCTGTCACTTTACTGAAGACGATGTTGGTCGGAGGCTCCGGGCCTGAACGGCATGAAGAATACCATGAGAACGAGGAGTGAAAGCGAGGGAGGAAAGGAAGGAAGTGAAATAGAAGAAGACAAAAAAGAAAGTGAAATAAGAGAGTAGCAGTCAAGAAGGTAGAAGTAATATTTTTTTAAAGACAGAATAGCATGAAAAGATATTTGAGTCAAGAAAAAGAGTCCAAAAAGAGTGCAAACAGTGTGTACACATATTTATTCATCCACACATTTGCTATTAGTGCTCCGATGAGTTTGTGTGTATATATGCACAGTGCAATCATATATACAGTATACAGATTATATACATACACACAGTAATTAATCATAACAATCGAATGCAGATGATGGATCCTGGACAGCAGTGAAGGAGAGAAAAGATGAAATTAAATAGTTAGCTGGTCACTCAAACCTGAAAATAAAAGCGTGGCAGGAATGAACAAACAGAGAAAGAAAAAGTGGACAATTATACAACAAATGCATTCAGATATTAATTCAACGCAGTCAGAAGAGCTGAAAGTGAAGAGTCACACTAAAAGCGACAGATTTTTAAAACCTTTTTAAGACTTTAAAGAGGTCTGGGTGTCACTGACCAAATTCAACAACATTTTCATGCATCCTGACATTTTATAAACACAAAGCAGCTCGAAACTGAAACTAATAATTCAGTCTGATTCTGTGGAATTAAACAGATACTGATTTGTTATTTTTTTGACCCCAAGACCCATCAAATTATAAAATATCCACACTGACTCTCTTTTTTGTTGTTGTAATGGATTACAATGTGCACATGTTGCATTCGGACGTAAAAGGTGAAGACAGACCAGCCGTGGTCTTACCCTGGTTGGGGTGAGAGGTGAAGGGGTGAAGGGTGTCAGTGAAGCTGGCTGTTAGCTTACCCTGAATGAATGAGAGAAGACCAGAGCAGCAGTGAATGAACTGTGATGTTATGTTGTTACTGATGTTTGACGTCAGCTCAGGTTAAAGTTCGCTCAGTTTGCCATCATCCTGCAGTCCTGAAAGTCATGTGGCAGCGTGGCTTGTGGTTGTGTTTGTATGTCGCAAATATAGAACAATTAAAGTTTGTTTGAGTTTAGTTTCACTTAAAAAAACTTTAGGTTAAATAAATATCGTCTGAAAACTTTGCTCCTCTCTGATCTGTTGTTATCAGCATGTTTGAACCAACTGTGACATTAAACTGGTGACGGTCTAGAGATTATAAATAAATAGCGTCAGGGGTTACAACAAAAACATAAAATATAAAAACAGACTTTTTAAAGAAACCTTATCTAAATTATGGAGGAGTCGTTTGCATAAATGTGGCTAAATTACAAGGTTGAATTTTTTTATATTAGCATAGTTAGAACTGTTGTTTGTAATAAGCTAATAATAAACTCAGCAGTGTAAGCAAAATATTTGTGAATTTTTAAGTAATAAAAATGTGCTCAATATTTACTGAAGCCTTAAGAACCCAGAAGCTAACCTGCGGGTTAGCTAAACTGAAGAAGTTAGCCAACATGCTAAAGGTAAATGCTAATGTTATCATGCAACAACAAGCCACAACAAAGAACTGTAGATAGGCTACGCTAGCTGGTGCAAAACTTAGCTAGCTTAAGATGCAACAAAACTGTGCAAATGTTTATCTGAGATTTGACATCAAACGACTGAATGTGTCTTCAAGATGAGTGTTGTTATAATTTATGAGTGCTGCTTCGTACTCATGAAAGCTAATGGTGAGTGCACAAATATAAGCATCAACACAAAACACAACAGCTTGATTTTCAACAACAAACAAACAACAGGTTACGTTATTACTGAACCAATGATCGAATGATTAAATGAGACTCGTAGGTGAAACTGTAAATTGTGAGCTTACAGTCTTCAAGAGCACCACAGCTCTTGAAATGAACATGGAGGAAGCATTTAGTTGGTGAGCAAACATATCCACTCATACTTGAGACAAGTGACATTTAGTCAACGAATGATTTTGCTTAAATCAGCCAAAGTGATGCAATAAAGATACGAGATGTGTACATGAACAGTTTTCTTTTTCTAAGAAAAAGGTGCAGTTTTTCTGTAGATGTTGTAGCATTGTGCAGTAGTAATCAGTGTTGTTCTACTGTCACAATGGCTTGTACCTGTACTGATGACAAGCTTGTGCAGTCTAGACAGAAGACCAGGACCTTTTCCAAGCAGAGTCACGGTGTACTCGGACTGAGGAGGCAGATTCTCAAACTGGAAGGAGCGAGCTGAACCAGGAAGAACTGTTTTGAAGGTTTTATCACTTCCTGTCGGTGGTTCAGCTGTTGTGCTGCTTTGTATACTTGATGCTTCCCTAAAAACACTTTCAGGTATTCTGTTTTCATCTACGCTGCTTCCGTTTTCTGGTTCTGTGTCTTCAGATGGTTGGTGATTTACTGTAACACCGTCTCTTTCAACATCTCCTTCATCTTCAAGATTTTTCTTGTTTGTTTTCTGCTTTGGCCCTTCATCTTTTTCAACTTCTTTACTTGTCACAACAAAATTTTTGTACTTCCCTTCTGGTGAGTCCCACGTCAGTGTAAATCCATCTCTGGTCCTGTTTGTTACTCCCACATAGTCCAGAGGTTCCCTTGTGACTCCAGAGGAGGAAGCATCTGATCCTGTCGGAGGTTTGGAGGTTTTCGTCTTTTCAGTTTTGCTGTCTAACAACCTTTTTGCAGTAATATTTCTCATCAGACCATCTTGCCTTTGGTTTCCAGGGATGTTGTTTCTCATCTGGGTTCGCTTTGTCGGTGGTCGTCTCTCTGGAGGTGTAACTGGTCTTGGGGCGCCATGTCTTGAATCAGAGACAGTTTTTTTTACAGTTGGTCTGCCTCGACTTATAGCCCCAGCATTCTTGCCCGTGTTGACTCTCTCTTTGAGAATATCAGGGTTGGAATTAGAATCTGGGTTTATTGTTTCTTCTTCCCTGGTTCTGGTAGTTTGGACCAGAGGTGTTCCCCTGCCATCAAAGTTGTTTGATGTCTGTGGTTTGATGGTGTCATGGCCGTTAATTTGGGAACTTGGCATCGCCTCTGCAGTGTCTTGTTCTCCTGGTTGTCTAATTGGGACTCCTTGGGCAGGTGTGGGAGAGACCTGCTCAACTAATTGGTTATCTGGGGTTTCAGGGGTTCTAAATTTTTCTAATTGACTGGTTTGATCTCCTCCAGTAATGGCATTGCTTTCATTTGGCTTTCTGATTGTGGAAGGTTTTTGCACAGGACCTCTGTTTGGATTCTGAGGTGGTCTCAGGTATGCACGGGTTTTGTTTTGAAAACGTCCACCATAAAGTTGCAACTGATGGTTAGGACCAATCTTGGTGGCTGGCTGACGAGGGAAAGGCAGTCCACTTCCCCTGAGATTCTGATTCAACTTAACGGGCATGTTTGTCCCAACTCTGTCTTCGTTCTCCTTTCCTTGTGGCCCTGTACCTTCAGTTGGATAGGGTTCGTTGACAGGGGGAGATGAAGTGGCTGGCATTTCAGTAACCGGCTCCTTACTTGTTTCTAATGCAGGACTTAAAGGTTTAGAAGGGGGACGTAGCAGCCTCAAATTTGGACGAGTTCGGTTCTGAAAACGTACAAAGTTCGGAGGCAGGCGTCGTGGGTATCCCCCATTCGGAGGGGGACGACGAACTGGTATTCTACCTTTTTCTGTTGGCATCTTTTTCTCATTTTTTTCAGCTTCAGGTGATGAAGGTGAGGCTGCCTCATCTTCAAATCTTGTATCCTTAGGTGGTACTTTAACCTCCACTGAGGTTGATTCCTCTGAAGCAGATGAAGATGGTGAAGATACCAGTTCACTTGTGGATGTGTCTCTGGTCTCTGTCTCTCTTCCAGAGAACAGATTCCAACGAGGAGGAGAATGGTAAGCGGGTCTCAAATTTAGATGGGTTTTGTTCTGAAATGATCCAAAGTTTGGGCGTGGGCGGCGTACATATCCAGGTTTTGCAGGCGTGCGACGGAAAAAAGGTTGGCCATCTTTTCTTAAAGGTGGTATTTTTCTGTCTTCACCTGATGCAACAGCAGTCAAACTTTTGCTGTGATCTGGTTCACTGCTTTCACCTGAACTCGACTTATCTGAGCTGGAATGGGATGATGATGGACTTGATGGTAGTGATGATGGAGCTGATGATGGTGCTGATGATGGTAGTGATGATGGTAGTGATGATGGTGATGATGGTGATGATGGTGATGAGGAAAGTAATGACAATGCTGAAGATGATGAGGAAACTAAATGTGTTGATGATGATGATGATGTTGTTGTTGATGGAGATGAGGTTAGTGAAGGTGATGCAGTTGAAGAGGATGGCAGTGATGATGATTGTGAATCTGACGTCTGTGATGATGACTGAGAAGTTGATGAGGATGCTGATGATGTCAGTGGCTTCAGTCCACTTGAACTCGGCTCCCTCACACTTCCTGAATCCACGGAGAGGACCGGTGGTTCAGACAGGTGGACAGAAAAGGTTGTTACATTCAAATTATCATAAGTGTCTCTCAGAAGTTTATGTAAAGGATCAGCTGAAGAGTCGAGGTCTGTTTCTGCAGACAAGATTTTTAAATCAGGAATGTCATCTGTTTCAGAGGGCCCCTTATGTACGCCTGGTGTCTTTCCTACAATCACTGTTCCATCCCCTCTGCACCCCTTGCCATTGTCCTTATGGGGAAATCTGATGTGCGTCACTTTAATTTTGTTCATACATTTCTTCTCCTGGCTTTGACCATTTCCAACAGGCTTTGAAGACACTGGAGAGGTGTCATTTTCACGGCCTGCCATGCCAGCGTCTGGTCGCTCTTTGGATTCATCAGCAATAGTCGATTCCTCAGAATAACTTTGTCTGTTGGCATCTGGATCCGTCCTGGACATTTTTGCTGGAGTTTTGACAACTCTCCTCTCGGTGTTTGATGTTGGATCATTTGGGTCTCTCCCAGTTAAAGCTATTGTCCTGTTTCCTCTGTCGTCCTGTATTGTCCTGGTTGGGACACCTGGTTTAGGTTTTTTGGGTACTATTGGTAGATTCTTCTTTTTCTCCCCCACTGGTGGCTTTTTTAAAGGGCCTGGGCCAACCTTTCTTACTCCGGGCGCAACTCTGGTTGTGTTGGAACGAAGGGGGGGTCTGAAATTTGGTTTTTTAGGTAGTGGGGATTTTTCAGCAAGTTTGGGCCCAGTGCCATCTGCTGCCTTCTTTCTGCTGTCCAGAGGTTTGGTTCTTGCAACCACAGAAGCTGTGGAGTCTTTGTTGGGCTCATCGAAACCTCCCTCTTTCACAGGTTCCACCCTGGTCCCGCCCTCTTTCTTTTCTTGTTGGTCAAAGACCTGCACCTTAGGTGATGGTTCAGACTCTTGGTTTCTGCTGTCAGCTCCTTGCTCAGGTGCTTCTGGGACCTGTATGTTCAAAGCTGCTGTGGTAACCCCTGGGAATGCCTTCCCTAAAGATGTGAAGGGAGTGAGCATTTGGATTCATTGTTAGGAGCATCATATGTTGCTGTGGTAAATAATCCAGAAGAGATCATGTCTAACAAAGGAAAAAAGGCAGTTTTAATATTCATCATGATACTTTTCAGGAGAGCTGATTAACAGCAGATTGTAAGATATTAAACAAGTGCAAACAAACAACTCAAGGCGGCAGTATCCACGTAGAACCTGTAAGGAGGAAATATATATATACTGTATTTAATGTTAAGCTGTTGCAGGGGAATTCAGCATGCTCGTGTCTACAGCTGTTGAGAGGGAAATATCATGACTTCAACATGAGTTATGATGAGTTTAAGGAATATTCTCCTCTGAAACTCATTATTATTGCTCCTGGAAGGTTGAGGCTGCGTCTCGCTTCATTAACTTTTACAGTAATGTTTCTCCACACTGTAATGTATTTTATATGACATGTTCTATTGAATAATGAAGTCTTTGGACACATAAAGTTCCACTTAGCTTTAACTTAGCTGGAGCATGTCTGTCCTCACCTGGACAAGGAAACATCTGACTTCCATCCATGAATGCAGCTCATTATTTTCTATCATTTCTTTGAGGTATACATTGACTTCCAGTCTACTCTAATCTACACCATCTCCTCTCCATCTCTGTCTCTTTCTCTGTTGTTAAGCAGTATTAAAAAAATGTTGCTCTTTAGGTTCTATAAACCGTCTTCTTTTCTATAAACCACTGCATTGTCTTCAGAAATACTTATAACTCAGAGAAAAAGGCAGGCATTTTTTTCTTATTTTACTCAAATCTCAGGACGGACAAAAACCAACAATGTGTTGGTCCATCTACAACAACCTTCTGATACCCCGGTGCTGTCTGTTGCTTCAGCTTTAACTCACTGGTTCCTCCTGGAGACGTAAAAACAGCCCAACAATGAAGCTGCTGTGTGACTGTCTGGAAGGAGAGCTGTCACGAGTCCAAACTAAATAAAGTTTGATTGACCTCGATGGTTCTGAAAACTCATCTTTGTTTCTACTCACCTGGAGTGACTTGGGTGGCCGAGGGTTTACTCTGACTCGGGCCCTTCTCTGCCACGAGTGTGATGTCATACAAACGCCCCGCCTCCAGCTGCTGGATGTGGGCGGAGTTTTGACCAGCTGGGACGGTCATTTCTTGACTCCTTCCTGCTCCATCGCTGGGCGTGACGGTCAAATGGTACCTGTCGATCTCGCCCTGCGACTGCTGCCATTGGACGACGGCGGTGGTGGAGGTCGTCTTGACGACGTGGAGGTTGGTGGGACCAGAGATGACTAAAGACAAACAGAAGAAAATAGTGACAAATAGTGACAAATAGCTGTGGAAGTGATTCAACGAGGGAAAATGGGCACAAAAACATCCACTCACACTTTCTTCAGCGAAAAATTACTTTGCCAGGACAATTTCTCTGCTCTACTTTCCTGAACTCATTTTCACTGGAAAGCCACAGATCACAGCTCTCACAGGAAGCTCACATCAGCTGATATGTTCTGTTGTCTGATCCATACAGCTGAGATAGCAGCTGATTGATGCAACTGCAATATATTCATGATTTCAGTATCTGCCACTTTTGACAGATGTGGCTTTTCAGTGCAGATGAGGATGCCAGCGTTTCTTGTATTGATGCTATGGTTTAACTCTTGTCGCCATCCGTCATATAAAATAAATTTCTAGTTGTTAAAGTCCCTCAAACAGATTTGTAAGAGTTTAAAAGACACAAACCTGTAAGTTTCACCCACGACAACGCTTCAGTACATTCAAACCATCGAATGATTTTTTCATTTTTTTAAAAGAGATTTCTTAATCAAACTCACTAATGGTTTTCTGCTGTTGTTTAAATTATTTGAGGAAAGAACCACAGAATCTTGTGTTTCTGTTGTAATGAAGAACAAATAAGCACAGAGAGCTCACGGGTCGTGAATTCGGCGGAGCTCTCGCCTCCCCTCCTGCCGTCAATCTCCCCGGTGATGCTGACCGTGTACTCCTGACCGGCTGCCAGGCCCGTCTGGGTGAAGGTGGTCAGGCTGCCCTCCACCTGCACACTGATCTGCTGGTCACTCTCCTTCTGTTTGGGTCAGAACAAACATCATCTCTGAGCATCTTTCAGCAGCATGCAGATGAATTAGATCACCTGTGTGTGACGCAGAGCAACAGCCTGATCAGTTCTGATCAATGCTTATCAATGCTGATCAATGCTTTGCGTGCATATCGATAGAGTCATCAAAAATCTGCATGAACCGTCATTTCACGCCGACTGGCTGACTGCTGGAAATCCATGATATCATCTCACACTGCAGCTCTGAGCAGATCATAACAAGTTTATCAGATTGCTTTTGTTAAAGGCTGTTTATCAAAGTTAAGCTTGTTGATACAAGTTAAAGCATGAAGGCCATTAACGGCTAAATGATGATCTGTTTCACCTTCTTACACAAACTTCTCATGTCTCATTTAACTCTGGATGATGTGACAAGTTCCTCATGAGGGAGGAACCTCATGTTTAATGCTCAGTGCTTGAAAAAGATCCAGCTTAAATCATCAGATCGAGTTGTTCGAGTGCTGCACAGCGAACAGTAGAGGGTGTGTTTTCCTCCCACACACACGCACACACACACACACACACACACACACACACACACACACACACACACACTAGAGTAAACTCTGGGTGTGTTTGGTTAAGTTGTGAGTTGTGTGTAAGAAAACGTGAGACCTCTGAGGGACGAAACATGAACAAATCTTTTTTATTTGTCTGATTCTCGTCGTGTCATGGCAGACTGTGTGTGAACTCAACGTGAGTTTGGGGTTTGTGACTTCAGTCGGGGTCATTTCATGCACAGAGGTCTTGTTATTCAGAGTATCTGCTGGAAAGCCTGAAACTGAGGCTTACTCATTGAGGGCTCAGCTGGGAGTTCGGGGCTGTTTCTGACTCTGATGAATGGAGACCATGTTGTGAGGGAAACGCACCACAGCTGGTTACCATGCTGGTCACCATGTTGGCTGCCCATCGCTGCAGCTCCAGAGGTCATCCTGGATCAGTGTGCACATTTCAAAATGCTTTCACCCATTTTCCATATGCATGAGGGTGACATCATTCAGTAACTTTATTATACACTCTAAAACCAGTGGAGTCTGTTTGAAACCAGTCGGTGACTCTCAGTCTGCAGGTTTATGATGAGAAGTAAATCTGACGTCCCTGCAGAGGATTTTTCTGAAGTGTTTCTGCTCCTTGCTTGTCTTATTTATTGCACAAGTGTCATCTGCAGGGCTGCCAAATATACATAAATATGTCGAATGTGTGTCACATGATGATGTGTTCATCCAGCGAACTCATGACCAGCGATGAACGAAGAGTTTTGGAAACACAAAGGCTCATTTTTGTTCTTAGAAACACACATTCAAAGCCACACATCCGGCTGAAAATGTGCAAAGTTTCCTTTTTAATGATACATTAGTAGATATTTGTGGGTTAGATGACGGATTCAACGGGGCGAGTAGACAAAAACAAAGAACTGTGAAACTCTTAGACAGTAAATGTGATCAGAAGACAAAAGAATTGTAAAAAAAAATTTACACTTTTCTCAAATGTTCTCTTGTTTGTGCCCCTGAGAGGTGAGAAGTTTCTACCTTTTCCTGTTTTATATGGTTGTAAACTAAATATCGTTGAGTTTTAAGACTGTTGGTCGGACAAAACAGCCGAGTTTTTAAGACGTGTGATCTGCAGTTTCTGCAGAGTTAATGTGTAGTTGATTTGTCCTGAAATAAGTCATAAAACGATAATTACTCACAGTTGCCTGAAACTCTGAAAGGTGTTTGTTTGTGCCTGCAGTGTTCTGCTGCTCACTGAGGCAAACGCTGAAACGTGAACTTAAAGGTCGTTTTTAGGAGACTGGTGATGTTCCCTGGAAACAATAAATATTTGTAGGAAATAAATGTGTTTCATCATCCAGATGTTGTGAGACTCTTCGGACTCTCTTTGTCTCTTCGCTCAGTTCGTTCCTCGGAGTCGGCGTTTCTTCGTCCCTGCTGACCGTCTGCGCTCACATCAGCTGCCGTCGTGACTCTGTTGTTGTTTGTATGTTGGTCTGGTTAACATCTCTTTCCCTCCATCTCTTTCTCTCTCTCTGTGTCACAGCTGTGGACCGGCGGTGATGTCACCTCTCTGGCAGCTGCCATGTTTTTGACGGTGTTTACGTGTTTCCGCGGCAACAAGCATCCCACATCTGCATCTCTTCCTCTCCGGCTCCCAGCGTCCCGTTCATTCACCGCTCGGCTGTTTTCTCTCTGAATAAAAACGTCTCTCTTCTTTCCGGCTTGTGGGTTCTTTTGTGTTTAACTCAAAAGGTCATTTTCACTTTGGGACAAAAATATGAGAGAAACATGAGGGATTCTTTAATCATCGGCTAAATTTGTGACCCAGTTCTCACACTGTGGCTGCTGTCATGCAAACTGAAACCCAGAGCTGATCGGCTGATGTGGTGAACATCATGTGCAGCATGAAAAAGCCTTTTTTTAACAGCAGAATTTGATTAATTTAGTCCAATAACACTAAAGTTTTAGTCAAGTCAGGTGATAATTTATTTTATTTGATTTAGTTTCCATTGAGCCTAAAATGCGAGGACGCCTGCAGCAGCTCATTGATTGCATGCAACCGTGAACGAATGCAGCAGCGTCTTTAAAGCTGATTCTGTCCTCTGCTGCTCGTCCACATGAGACGAGAATCAGAAATCAGAGTTTTCTTTGCAGGAAGTTGGTTTTGGCAGCAGAGAGAGGAGCTCAGACACGCTGAGGGAGTCTGAAGCGGTTCTGACATCTGAAAAATACTGAAAATATTCCCAGTTTGTTGCTGTTCTGTTTCTATTTTTAATCATTCTTCTTTTTTTCACCTTTAACCTCCCAAATGTTCCCTCTGTTTTCCTGTCTCTGTTTTCCGTGGCCTCCAGTCAGGAAAACCTGTCGTCTCTGCGGGTTCATGAAGGGAAATTCATGAGACGTCTTGTTGTTTTTATCAGTTCAGGTCTTGCTCCCCCTGCAGGCCTCCTCCGGTATCGCCTCCCCTCCCTGTGATGTGGGTGGTTGTGGATGTTTCCCGCTGGTGTGACTTCGGTCCAAACTTTTTCTCGGAGTCGTTGTTGCGGCTGAGTCCCTCGATGATGTCACTGCGGGGAGATCGCTGCTCGGCTCAGTTGAAGAAATCACAGCGATCAGAAATGTGTGTGTGCGTGTGAGTGTGTGTGTGGGAAAACATGTGTGAGGGGAAGCCAGGCCATGTGCACTGAGGTGTTTACTCCAATGTGTGTGTGCGTGTGTGTGTGTGTGTGTGTGTGTGTGTGCTGTAATCGAAAGCAGCGACTTCGATTCCTTTTATCTCAGTCACAGTTTGATTCAGACTGATTCAGACAGCGAGTGTGAGTGTGTTTTCTTTCTACCTTCGCTCTCTCTCGCTTTCATACCAACACAATTAGAAGTTTTTCCACGTCTCCGACACTTTCTGCTGCAGATTGTTCACACATGTTCCGGAGCAGATGAACACAGGAGTGGAGGAAGCTGGTTGGGAGGTGATGCCCGCTGCACGTCAGTTTATCCGACGGTGGTTTCGAAGACGTTCAACAGCTCAGAGATCGTCAGAATCAATTATGTTCAGTTGGACTTCGACAAACACTGGCAGCGTCCAGAGGAAACGTCACCACAGAGAAAAATGCAGCTGACGCCCCTCAGTGGTTCCTTTGTTCATTAAACCTCACAGTGTGTTTGCATTGTAAAATCTTTACAGCCTGACAGACGATGCAGTTTGCATCAAAAATCTGTTTCTCAGAGTCAGATTTTAAAAAAACTATCATGATACGGATGTTTTTATATTCTGTGAATGTCTAGACAATAAACAAACGTCCATAAATCCACTTTGTAATCAGCATCATAAAGAAACGAGGCCTTTAAAACCCAGAGAATCTAATTTTTAAAGTTTTCTTCAGTATGAAGTCTGCACATCCATGAAAACACTGAACAGGAGCAGCTGACGGCTCATCCAGCAGACTTTCAATGGAGCTGATTTTCCTTATTGAGTTTATGTTTCAAGTAATTTGCCTGAAATTGAAAGTTTGAGTGTTAAAAACATTTATTTTAACCTTCTGTGCTGCTTTTTTCTGAGTGCAGTGACATTATTGTACCACAGGGAGTCACAGCGAGGTGGTGCAAAGTTCAGGACTTTGACTCCGGAGGTCAAAGGTCGTGTCTTGAGTTCTGTCTACGATGAGTTTTGTTCAGAAGAAGACTTTGGTTTCAGTTTAATACATTACATATTACAAACTTCCTCCATATTGAACCGAACTCATGAACTTTGACCTGAACCGGGTCCTGATCATCTCCATTGATAAGTTCAATGATGCTGCTGTTTGCTGTGATTAGATATCGATTCACAACATCTGGTATTTTAGCAGAAGATGCACAATTTTTCCTGCAAAACACATCTCTTTAAAATGTTTCCTGAATGAACTGATTTTCCCCTCGTTCTCTCCGTGAACAGACAGCCAGAGGTCAGAGGTCAAACACGTCAAAAGGCTCTGATGTTGCTTCCATCCCTTCAGACAGGAGGAGGTCAGATCTTCTCCTCACAGACTCTCTGCAGTCGTTCATCACACGTTCCTCCTCTGCAGACTTTGTTGCTATGTTGCAGTCGGTGTTTGTGTCCGTGTGACCGGTGATGTGATGCTGTTTGTGTTGCTAACGCGGTCGCTAGCGTCACACCCTCCCCGAGTGTTCGCTGATCCTTTAAAGGTTCCTGTGAGGGACTGGAGAGGAACCGTCCAGGAAATGCAACACGCGTTTAAAAGGAGAAGATGAGGTGTTACTGTTCTTCCTCACGAGTTCATCCAGCCGACACGAGACTGTGAACGCTCGAACATGATGAGTACATGAAACCCTCCAGGATTTTTCAGCTCACAGTCGAACCCGCAGCTTTTGTTCTTCTTGTTTTCACGATGAGAAACTTGTGTTTGTTGTGTTTGGTTCATTAAAGGAGGAGAAGACTCGACCGGTGTGTTTTCACACACTCGCTGCTCCTGCCTGCTCCTCACACACACCGGCTTCATTCACATGGAGTCGATAACGAGCTGTTTGCAGTAATCCTGTTGATCTGCGAGCACAAACAGTTTTACTTTGCGTAAACCAGCGTGACATGTTTTGAGCTTCGGGACGTTTGTTATAAATTCATCCTGGAAAAACTCATTTGTTTGGTGGATTAATTCAAACACAGTTTGACCATCAATTTTCCCCCAAATCGCCCTGATTATGTTGATGTTTACACTCTGCTGTTGTGCAGAGAGCACTTTTAAACAGTTTGCAGCCATTTTTCAGTTTTGTTTCATATTTTTACACCTAAAACTAAAAAATCTGTTGCTTTTGTTTACAAACGTGAAGACGACTTTTTAAGGTTTGTTAAAACAAAATGCAAGAAAATAACTTTGAACATAACAGTTATTGCACATATAATGAAGATAACAGTGCGTGTGTGTGTCTCTGTGTGTGTGTGAGCATGTGTGTGAGCGTGTGTGTGTGAGTGTGTGTGCATGCGTGCATGAGTGTGTGTGCACGTGTGTGTGTGTGTGTGAGTGCATGTGCACATGCATGCGTGTGTGTGTGAGTGTGAGTGTGCGTGTATGCGTGTGTGTTTTTTAGTGTTTGTGCATTTGTGCGTGCGTGTGTATGCCAGTTTATGTGTGTGTCTGTGTGTGTGAGCATGTGTGTGTGTGCGCATGTGTGTGTGTGAGTTTATGTGCATGTGTGTGTTCAGTGTGACTCTGATTGCTTCCACAGAACAGAGGAAAAACCTCTCGAGTTGCAGAGTTTCTGTATCGTGGTTTAGATAACGAAGGAGAGCCAGAAACACACACACATACACTCACACGTACACACACACACACACACACACACACACACACACACACCACACACACACACCACACACACACACACACACACACACACACACACACACACACACACACACTCACACTCGTGGAGCAGGAGGTTTGTTGTTGCCATCTTCGGACTCCCTGAGGATTTAGTCTGAATTTAACGGCAGATTTTTCGAGCGTTTGTCATGGAAATAAAGTCTCCGATGTCACGAATCCAGATTCAATTTATTAAAAATCATCTCTGAACTGTTGAGCAACTTTTGGACTTTAACTAACTTTTCATGTGGAGCGACACGAAGAGGTATTTAATTCATTACCACGAGCTCATATTTCATCAGCTAAAGCCTCATTTGTCCGTTTAAACACAGAATTTCAGAAAACTGTTCAACTTTTTCAACCTGAGAAGTTTGTTAGTGATTTTTTAAGTTTTAAAGTTTTCACCTGCTATAAATAAATAACCGACAACTTTAACGAGGGTTTATTTATTAACCTCTGCTCTGTGAATCCTCTCTGAGAGTTTTACTGAAACCTCACTGGACTTTTTTTGAGTGTTTGAGGAAGAAATGAATCCTGAAGCTGCTGAATCCTCGTTGAATTTACAGTTTGTCTTCTTTTCAGGGTTTCAGGGGGATTTGTCGTCATAAAAAAGGTTCGGTGGATGTTTTTTCAGCATGTGAGGCGCAGAGAGACGAACAGATCCTTTAATCCGCCCGCTCAGAGACACTCAGCATGCAGGAGTTTTCTTCTTCACGTCCTCTTTGATTCAGCTCATGTTTTCATCCTGTTTCACTCCTCTCACGTCCTGATCTGCGGAGCTCTGAAGGTCAAAGTTCAGATTATTTTGATCTTCTCAGACAGTTCGGGGTTGTTTCAGGTTGAGTTTCCTCCGGAGACCTCGGCGTCATTTCTTCAAACTCTCGGAGGAACTCGAGTAAATTTCAGGATCAGTTTTTAGACTCTGAAGATTCTGAACGTTGGGATGGAGAGCGACTCCGTGAGAGCGACGGAACCATCGAGGCCGAGGACACACACATCTGCTGTCTGGATTATGTCGGCAGATGTGTGAGTGTGAGAGTGTGTGTGTGTGTGTTTATCTGTGTTTTGTCTCTGTAATTCTGCAGATTGTGAACAGAAACAGTTTTTTTATTCTTTGCATGAATCAACATCATGAAGCAACTTTCTGCTCCGAACGTGAACGAATCAAACTTCACTATATAACTTCACTTTTTATCTTTTTACATTATAATGTTGTTTTTACTTCGATATTTTGTTCTTTATGTTATGTTTCCACATAAAATGACCTTTTCACTGACAGACAGAGATGAATTTAAAAAACACGACTGTTATTGGTTTCCGTTTGAGGCTCCCAGCTTCGAGTCATCAGGTTTTATCGTAAATTAAAACTGAAACTAAAATGAAAATAAAACCGTCTCTTCAAGCTCTTCAAATGTTTGTGTTGGAAGTTTTCAGTGATGTGTGTGTGTGTGTGTGTGTGTGTGTGTGTGTGTCTCAGGCCAGGTGTGCTGACAGTGAGTGGGCAAGGCAGCACTCAGGTGTGTGTTCAGGTTCCTCCAG
>JAPZDZ010000008.1:741316-749708 GCA_029783805.1 Acanthurus tennentii | reverse complement strand
GGCCTTGATTGCCGATGGAAGGCAGGTGCGCCCCACGCCTCGCCCCCCGAGCTGACCAGGCCCGCCTCCCCGCTTTCAACTCGCTGAGAGGGAGAAGGAGAGAGAGAGATCAGCAGCAGTACACAGAAAGAACAGAACCATCACACATGAGACCATATTGGCAATATGACTTAAATCCTGTAGCTTGCCTTCCATCATTTTTTACAGACACTTGCATTTAAATTTTTAAAATTTAAATTGATCTTTTAAAAACTTTTTGAGACGATGTTACATCCACGCAGACTGAGAGCAGCTGTGTAACACCACCTCTACTCTGTCTCCACCTTGACTCTTCTTCTCTTTTAACAGTTAAAAACTTGTTTAAAGTAAACTGCTCGCTCCCCTCTGATTTTTAAAAAAGAACTGTTGAGTTCCTAATGAAAAGCTGCACTTACCTGAAAGACTGCTGTCGATAATTTTACAGTTCAGTAAAATGTTTAAAGGCTTAATAAATAAAGATAAGAGCATAAATAAATAAGAGCATAATTGGATTTATAAATTTCATGTTTAAGTGATCATCACCTGATGTTTAATGTCTTATATATCAATAATGCAGCCACGTGTTGTTCACTAGATTTATTTCATTTAATTTGGCACTGCAGTTATGAGCGACCACTGTAAACTTCTGAAGGAATCTTTTTCTGTCAGCTATTTTCTTCAAATAAAGTAGCTCAGACCTTGATGGTTTCCAGATTTCCCCTGAAGTTAAAAAAAAGATAAATCAGCTCCCTCATTTCACAAGGCTGAACAGGCCGAATTCAAATCAGCACTAAAACCACAATCATGACAAGAGAAGCAAGCGTATTCGTTTCTCCACGCCTTTCTCGAAAACCGATAATGATGGAGATTAGAAGCCACTTGATCTTGTCACATCAATAAAAGTCAGTGGAGCGTGCAAAAAAATGGAATGAAAGGAGAAAAAGAGTGGATGGATGATGAGACACAGGCCTGTAAAAGACCTGTCTGTCCTGCAGCAGAAAGGCGGAAAGACCAACTGAAAGTCTCCGTGCTTCTATCTTGTTTGTTAAGTGGTTTTGCATTTTTTAAATCTGCTTTGCAACAAGACATGATCCCCTCAAACACCACTGTGACCCGGGACACCCTGAAACTCTGAGCTGTTGGACGTCTATTAGCCAAAATTGCTGCCATTGTGGCTCACAGTGTCCTTTATTATCTGAAAGCTCTGTTTCCTGCTGTGTGTGAACACTTCTCTGATAAAAGAAACAGTCTGAGACACTGTAATCATCTTTTCCCACGCTGCTGTTTCAATCAGGAGGGCCAGCACAAAGTGGTTCAAGTGTTTCTTTCCTAATAAGAGATCAATCACGCCGTCTCAATTATTCCACTCACATACATGACGGTTGGCTTTCAAGTTCACATTATGAAATTTTTATTGACACGAAAAGAGCAAACAGAAAAGCGTTTGGCATCGATCAGATCATAAACACAACACAGACATGATATTACATGATATTACATGCAGGGTCACGGTTCCTGAGAAAGAGGAATGTTCCCAGAAAACACTGATGCAGCAGGTGATTCATGCAGCGTTGGACTGTGTGTGGCGGAGCCTGCAGGGGATTCAGAGGAAATGCATGACAAAAGTCTTTTAGATGAAACTTAAAGCAGCTGTGTGAGGTGAGGAGGATACAGGCCAGTGCAGCTTAAGTATGAGAAGAGCTCCATTAGTCAATGCATACTTCAGGATATCAGGAAATAGTCAGAGTCAGTGGGTAGTTCAGGTGACCAGGTGTTGTACAAGTTAGGAACAAATATACAGAGAAATGGATTCATGATCATGGTGTTTTTTCAGCAAGTTCACAGCACCCATGAGTAATTTAGGAGCTCTGTGACTGTGAAGCCTTTCCAGTAAATACACAGAGCCAATGTGTAGGAGTTCCAGTGCGAGCATCGATTTCCCAGCTTAAACCCTGAGTCAAAAAACAGTTCAGGTGTTTGGGATGGAGATGTGATGCCAGAGAAAACATGGCGACACTCCATTCAGTGAAGTCTTTTCCCAAAAAATACACAGAGACAGAGCTGGCAATTCTCAGGAAATATACAGATCCAACAGATGCTTTTCATCTCATAGATATGTTAAGAGGATGCACACAGTCAGTGAGCTTTCAGAGGCTCAGTGATGTGGCCATTTTTTTTTAGAAAACATGAAGAGAAGGCAGGCAAAGCCAGGAAACGTTTCCAGGATTTACACAGAGCCAAAGTCACATTTAACTCTGATGTTTCACCTGCAGACAGGAAACAGGTTTGTGACTGAGACGCTTCTCATCTGTCACCATGAAGCTGTTAGTGTTCCCTGATCACACGATGCATCTCTGCATCTGCACTTCACATCCACAGAAAAATGGATTTGTCATTTCACGGCTGGCTGCTCTGATGGTCTGATCTGTGCGTCTGATGCAAACACAGCCGAATACTTAGCGAGTGCGATAAGTTCATTAGTCAAACAACAAAGTATTAAACTAATTCTGGCTGCAGTAACTACACGTAAGAAAAAAACACTTTTCAGTCTCTGCAGGATGCGTCAAGTTTTTCTTTGGTTGTTGTGACTTAAAGCGGTTGCAGGGCTGCAGCTTCATCAGAAACCTACACAAAGGTTCCATCATATGTTGGTTATTTTTGAATAATATGCAAAACTGCTGAATTAAAAGCAATTTGTAAAATAAATCGAGTTTGGAAGGCAACCTGAGTGCTTCTGGTACAAACGCAAGCTAAGATTATAATCCAAAAGTCAGTTTTAGGCTTAAATTTATGAATTTGGTTGTAAACTGAATCTTATGCAGTTTAAAGGGGATTCACTCATAAAATGATGTGTCACTCTTCTTCTGGAAGGTGCTGGAATGTCAAGAAATGTAAAATCAGGCCAATATGTCCACAAGATTCATCGGACGTTTTTTCAAAACTTAATCTGTTTTTTCTTCTTTAGAATCATTTCTCATCATGAGTTGAAAAGTTTTCATGAATCTTGTCGCAGTGGCTGCAGGCTCTCGCCTTTCCTTTGCCCAGACCACCTCTTGTGAAATTATCAAGCCGAGTCACATTCATTTATAAAGCAAATTTCAAAGGAAATTTGCAGCTCAATGTGTAATTAATCCTTTAATTGGTGCCCTGCGGGTTCTCAGTGTTTCCTCCCTCCTGAGGTTTGGATTCGCTCCAGGGTTTTTTGTTCAGCTGTCAAACGGATATGTGACGCCTCGTCCTCCGGCACACTTCCACTGGAATCTTCTCACCACAACTGTCAGCGAACAGCTGTCGAAGCATTCTTCTGTGAAGGTTTGGACGTGTTAATAAACTATCCATCCGCTGGAGTTAAAACACGGCATCAGGGAGACCAAGTTCACGTAGATAAACTTCTCTTCCCGCTCAAAAGAAGCGGGACGGCGGTGGTGTGACGGCATGCAGGACGGTTGCCAGGCAGAAGATACATGTTTGCTTTGTTTCAACCAACAGAAGCACTTTTCTTTGTGTGCAGCGTCGAACGTTTGCAGCAACGCTGCCACGCCCGCGCAGAGATGGACAGATCAGATAAAACCTTTTCTGAGCAGAGAAGCACAACAGTTCTGCTCGACTGCACAGAAACATTCTCACATTTACTGCTGATTTTAAATGAAATGAAATAAAATGAAATAAAATGAAATAAAATAATTATAGTTAAATGAAATAAGTTTAAAAACAACCAAACAAGTCCAAACCTGCACATATTTGGGGTGTATTTATGTTAACAGGAGTGTTTTACGTGTTTTTTCCAGCCTGAGAAACTATTTTTTGATACAAAAACTCTTAAAAAAGCTCGTAGCAGTCTGAGTCTTCAGATGACCTGCAGCTCGTTATGATCCTGGAGAGAAGAAGAGAAACGGAGGAGCAGCAGATTCAAACTGTGGAGTTAAACTGAGACGTTTGGAAACATCAGGTTTAATGAGCTGAAAACAGCTAAATAAAACAGTTTGACAAGATGGATCATCAGACACTGAAAGGAGGAAACTTCATTTGTTCTGCGAGTGCAGACTCGTCAGAGGAGACACAGCTGCTCTGAAGATCCACTTCAGGAATACAAATTCTCCACATTTGTGACTGATCTTGTTAAAATAACTCAAGTTTCATTTCCTCCATCAGACAAAACTCCAGAATCAGTATCAGTCAGACTCCAAGCTGTCAGCATATCTGATTTACAGAGTGTGTGATGGCCTCAGTGTCCCATCAGGTGTGTGAGAGAGGAGCAGGGCTGTGTTTGAACGCCACCTGGTGGTGAGCGGGGTCACTCGGCGCAGGAGGCTGCCGGTCAGACCTGTTTGTCTGGTTGAACTCAGGATCACTGACGTGCTTCTCTTTGATTTATCCTCCAGCTTGTGTGAAGAAATCAAAATGTTCAGGTGTCAGTCACACGTATGAGATGATTCAGACCGTCAGTCACAGTTCAAGTTACTTTCACCGAAAACTATTTAAAGAATGACACGAGACGAGCCGGAGATCACTGGCTCTGAGCGACAGCACCTCTCATTACCAACACAAGGCAGCACCACACATGCATGTGAGCTGGCTGAGCAGATATCACACCAGCCGGAGCGGTGACAGACACACGGTTCAGGTTCAGGCTCAGGTTCAGGTTCAGACTCAGGCTCAGGTTCAGGTTCAGGTTCAGGTTCAGGTTCGGGTTCAGGTTCAGGTTCAGGTTCAGGTTCAGGCTCAGGTTCAGGTTCAGGCTCGGGTTCAGGTTCAGGCTCAGGCTCGGGTTCGGGTTCAGGCTCAGGCTCGGGTTCGGGTTCGGGTTCAGGTTCAGGTTCAGGTTCAGGCTCAGACTCAGGTGTGCTCTTCCTCAAGCCACCTGAGCAGAAAAACCTTGACAGCAGTCTGTTGCGACGCTGTTTGGCTGCAGGCGATCTTCTGTTTACATTACACACATTCCTCACACGCCTGCGCTCAGATCAGAGATTTATCCAGATTACACTGCTGACGTCCACCGTCAGTCTGAGTCAAACCCGGATTCTTTGAAGCTGGTTTAAATTTGATCCGCTGCTTCAGTCGCAGCAGCAGCTGGAACCTGCGGAGAGAGAGAACTGTGTTTTCATGAATAAATGTGGGAAGATCCTGAACATCACTGTGATGCTTCGATCAGTGCGACTGATGCTGCTGCACATTTGTAGCTCTTTGTAATTCAATGATTCCATCACAGCTGAATCCAAACACTTCCAGAACAGAAAACAACAAAACAAAAGCTTGAGCAGTAAAAATGTTTCTGTCATTAAATCTGCTTTTTAAAAATTCAAGTTCAGATTCATTTTCATCTCACTTTTCAAGCTTTTTGCACCAGAGTCACATGAAGACCGGCCACGGTGTGACAAATTTTACAGCTTAATGCAAAACTAAAGGACACCAGTGACGAGCACAGGGAGACTTATTCTGATGAAACTTCTGCCCAGGTGCATGCTGGGAGAGTCCCCAAACCACACACCTCATATAACATGATTGTGGTCACATAAGAGGCAGCAAAATATCTTAGAAGGTGGATTGAAAATAAATTTGGGACTCAACATGAACAGAGTCCACTGACCCGACAAATGACTGCAAACACATTCAACCGTCAGTGTCTTTAAAACTACCACGAAACATCCGAACATGTGAGGGTTCGTCCTCTTCGCTGCTCCGAGTTTCACATTTTCACATCAGCGTTAAAGACTCCAAACATTGACACTCCGTCATCCACATGAAACATCTCTGACCCGCCTGAGCAGCAACATACAGCCTGAGGAGTCAGAGGGGGTCATGTGACACGCTCAGCTGCAGTTTCAGGTTGGATGCACCAGAGGGCAGCATTGCCCAGAGCTCCTGCTGCATGTCTGATCTCTGCTTCATCTGCTCAGCATCCGTCAGAAATCCACACGGAGTCGCGGGTCTGAACGTTTCGCTCATTGTGAACATCAAAAGCTTCAAACAAAAACTGGAACGAGCTGATACACCAAACCAAATAAATTGTTTCTCACAACTTTGGAGTTCAGACAGAACGTGGATGCGTTCAGGACCCTGATAACTGCACAGTCACGCTGCGAGGCGGCTGTGTGCAGGCTGATTACTGGACGCATGCAGAGCAGCGCTTCGCTCTCTTTAAACCGCGCTCTCACTGCTGTGTGTGTTTCACACTTTCATGCCTCCTCGTCCCTCTGAAGTCCACATGAAACAGCATTTTGAGAGGATCAAGCTTCCCGACGTGTTTCTGAGTGAAACAGGTGATGATGCAAAACTTTGGAAGGAAAGGGAGGTGAAAAAAGTGGGCGTGTCTCTGAGTTCGATGCCAGGCGACTGTTGGCCTCCTTTAACACCTTCGTCACCTCCATCACAGGAGCAGCAAGATGTTTCTGGAAATCAGAGAACATGCACATGATCCGGAGCTTTCAGAGTCACCACCTCCTTCAGGAGGGTTTAAGGTGGAGGACATCTGATAACACGCCGACGTTAAAGGGTTAGAAATGTGTTTCTTCATTAACTTTGACCTTAAAGAAGAGAAGCTGGACCAAAGGAACGGTCTGCAGTTGTAGCTGAGGTGAAACCTCCGGAACGTGACGCCACTCGTGTGTGTTTGGGAAAAGCCACAATGGGCTCCGGATGATTTAAGAGCTGTGAAGAAGCACTTCAAACTGAGATGAGCCTCTTCCTCCATTCATGTGATGAATAGAGCTCAGATGAGACGTCAGTCAGGGAAAGAGGAGGCCTGTGATTGGCTGGGAGGGGCGGAGGAGCGGGACTTCAGAGAAATGGCCGAACACGTCTTGAATCTGCTTGATTCCTGAGTGTGTTGTTGATGAGAACAGCTGGATGAGCCGCTCACAGCTGGAAGAACGAGACTGCGGCTGATTCTGAGCTCCGTGTTTCACGTGACGGACAAACGACGTGGCAGGTCGGCGTCACGGCAGACGTTCCTCAGATATTGTTGCATACAAAAACACTGATGCTTTTTTTATTAACACACTCCTTCTGAGTTCCTGAGCTGATTTCAGCCTGAGTGCAGCTACAGCTGGTGTGAAGAGAAGGACGCCGACATGAAAGCTGCTTCAAGACGTAAAGTTTAAAGTAAAAAAACAAATCTTGCATGTTTAAGATGTTGTGTTCATCTAAATCTGACATTTTTAAAATCTCAAACAACTGAAGCTTAAACTTTATGAAACTGCTGTAAACCCCCAAATAACCCAGTGAACAGTCCGATAAATCCCTGGCATTTTTTCTGTGGTTGTGTTTGTCAGCAGAGTGCATTCTGGGAACGTGCAAACACCTGAGATGTTTCACTGAACCCCAGAGGAGGTGGAGGAGGAAGCAGGTGAGCAGGCGGCTCCTGCAGCAGCTTTCAGAGGAGAAACAAACACAACGAGAGAATCTCTTCAGCGTGTGAACATGAGAGGCTGTTCGGGGTCAGACCGCCGGCCGCGCCTCCATCAAACCACCGCCTCCGAGAAACACCGACACCCGAACCCTCCGCGGCCTCTCTGACCTGCCCGCTGCATCCCTTCAACTCCATTTTGACTTTTTTTTCAAAAATAAAACTCTGTTTGTTTAATTCACTGAAAGCTGTTTTTCACTTCTCACTCTTTCATTGATCTGTTTTTTCCTTCGTATCTTTTGTGCTCTTTGATGAACCTGTTTTATCTTCACCGCCGTCACCGCTTCCTTATCTCTCTCTCTCTCCTTTCTGCTTCCTGTAAGGTCTTCATCTCTCCACCTTCTCCTTCGTTTGCTTGGCCCGTCAGTTGCCGTGCCAACAGCTTCAGGCCTGTTTTCTTTAAGGTTTTTTCGGTCTTTGCTTCTGTCGCCGTCGAGACGAGAAAAAGGCAGAAAAATCTTCAAACCGGCCACTTTGATGTTTCCTGTCAGCAAAGAGAGCCGAGTTCTGGTTTTGAAGAAGATGTGGCCGAGCTGGGAGGCGGGAAGCAGTTAGGATCATAATTTATTCAAATATTAACGAGGACGTTTGATTTGGTGGCACAGAAAAGGAGGAAACACACACACACACACACACACACACACACAGAGTTTCCTTCTTCCAAGGTTATTTCCAACGAGTCGTGCTTTCGGCTGCAGGAACAACTCGGGCCAACGTGTCCAACAGCCGCGGCAAAGTGAGAAACACCGTGAACCAATGAACTCCTATCTGATCTCTCTGTCCGTTATCTCCTCAGAGGGTCATGTGACTTCACCTGCCGCCGTCCGGACGGACAGGAAACTGCACTCAGATTACAACGGGCAGAAAACACCGAAAACACCTCACTTCTCTGTGCTGAAGTTACGGCGAGAAGAAAACCACTGAACCAGGAGCTCCAGGTGGAGAATCATCTGCTCTGCAGGAAAAGTG
>JAPZDZ010000008.1:476562-486095 GCA_029783805.1 Acanthurus tennentii | reverse complement strand
ATATATAAACTAAGTTTCCAGAGATCTGTGATGTCACGCTGTAACCTGTGATGTCACGCTGTAACATGTGATGTCACTCTGTAACCTGTGATGTCACTCTGTAACCTGTGATGTCACACTGTAACCTGTGATGTCACGCTGTAACCTGTGATGTCACGCTGTCCTTTATGAACTTGGACTCATGCTGTCTTGTTTTTCCTGCTGAGCTCAGCTGGTTTCTGTGATTAAATGTTGAAGGAGGTGAATCACTGAGTCTTTCTTTACCTGGTTGGAAGTCTCTGTGGTGCAGGCAGAGTCTCCAGCCCTGCTCTCCTTCCAGCACCGGCAGCATCTCCTGGTAAACCCAGGCCTCATCGTGAACACTGTAGGAAACAAAGGCGTCGTAGAGGTGAGGAGCTCCTTTCTTCTTCTTCTTGCTGTCATAGATGAAGGCCAGGAAGAGGTAGAAGGCGTATGTGAGCTGCCACCTCAGAAAGTGGTAGAAGAATGATGTAAGGAGAGTAGCCACAACCAGACAAGTGCTGGAAACGAAACAGAGGAAGCTAATGTCCACATAGCAGAACTGGATGTCAAAGTCCAGCAGCTTGCCTCCCTGCTCAGCCACAGGAAAGGAACACGTGTACTGGTGGCCGTTAACAACCTGGGTCTGGTTGTTGGTCCTCACCCAGTAGATGAAGCCGGCGTTGGAGCAGTCACAGGTGAACGGATTATTGTCCAAGTCCAGATACGTCAGTGACGGGAGAGACAGGAAGACCGTCTCATTGATCACTGTGATGTCATTGTCACTCAGCTTCAAACGTCTGAGTGCAGAAAGATTAGCCTGGGCCAGAAAGTCCAGAGACTGGAGTTTACTGTTGGAAAGATCAAGTGTCTGCAGGTTCAGGATCGGCTCAAACAGCTCAGGACCCAGATCCGATAAATCGGTCTGCCAAATGGACAGGCTCTTCAGATGGGAGTTGAACTGAAATGTGCTCGGGTCTGGTGCAGAAATATAAATGTTATCAGCTGTAAAATCCTCCAAGTGCTTCATGGCTTGAAGCATCGCTGACGGTAAGTCGAAGGGGAAGCCAAAGTGATACCCTTTGCATTGAACCGTCAGCTTCTTCAGAGACTTCAAATGGTACAAAGCTTTAGAAAAGTTAGGATGAGGACTTTTGTAACTGCCATCAACATTCAAGTAGATTGTAAGATTTTCCAGCTTCTGTAATTCTCTGAAGGTATTTTCATACTCCAGCGGAAGGGAAACACTGAGAGTTCCCAGGCTGTTCATTCCAGAAAACGCCTTATGCTTCACCCTCCCAATATGATCAGACACCACATCCAGCAGCTTCAAGGACCCTAAACCCTGAAAATCCCCCTTTTCAATGATAGTTACATGGTTTTTGCTCAAATGCAAGAACTCCAGCCTCTGTGGCCCGATTTCAAAGGCACCTTTGAATGTCCACAGCAGATTGTCACTCATGTCTAAAACCCTCAGATGGTTGAGATTTTCTAAAACACACCTGTGCAGCTTGGCAATGCGATTGCTGTACAGATAAAGCTCTTCAAGCTGCGTTGTGTTCATGAAATCCTCACAGCTCAGGTCAGAGATAACATTGTCACTGAGATTTAGGATCTCAAGGGAGGAAAGACTCCTGATGTCCTGTGGGACTTTGGAGAGTAAGTTGGTGTCTACAGTGAGGAACCTCAGCCCCGTCATCGATCGTATGGAGCCTTCGGACACTGCAGACGTATGAGTGACGGACAAGTCAAGGGCTCTGAGCTGAGAGCAATTCACAAGCTTTGCACTTAAGTTGGCGACGTTGTTGAAATACAGCTCGAGCCTCCTCAGTGTCGGTATCCTGCAAACCACATCCAAGAGACCTTTGTGGATCCACTTCTCCATGTAGCTCAGTCTTAGATGCATCAGTGAGTCCAAACTCTGCAGGACTTGTTCCAGCTCATCGAAAGGAATCAAAGTCTTAGAGAGAATCAGGTGAGTTATGCTCCTCAGTAGAGTCTTGTCGGGTATGTCCCATCTGAAGCCAGCAGGTTGGCCACTTCGAGAAAGGTCAATCATCTCCAACTGAGGGAAGATCTGTGTGGTGATGCCAAAACTTTCAAATTTCATATCAGAAACATCTAGGACCTTCAGGCTTGAGGACTTGCTCAGCTGCAGGTCTTTGGTCTGAAAGGAGGGGAAGTAATTATCACTAACACTCAGATTCTGGATGTGCGGCAGCTGCAGGATGGGCTGAAGGTCAGCCACTTTTTGGAGCATGTTGCTGCCCAGATTCACAGTGTGTAAGCTGGACAGGAACTGAAAGGCCAAAGCATGAATGAACTGAATGTTGTTGCTTCTGAGGTTGAGCACGGTGAGGTTGGAGAGCCCCTGAAAGAGGAGGCCTGTCAGGCGGGTCAGCTGGTTGCCGCTCATATCCAGTTTTTTCAGTGAGACCATAGAAATGAACGATCCATCATCCACGTGAGAAATGTTATTTGAGGCCAGGTGCAAAGTTCTCAGCTTTGAAAAGTCGACAAAATTTTCCCTCTTAACCTGTTCAAGCAGATTGAAGCTCAGTTTTACTGAGACGGCAGTTTTTGGGATGTCATCGGGGATAACAACGAGTTTACGATTTAAGCAATCCACAAACACGTCGGCCGAGGAATCCTCAGAGTAATCGATGGTGCAGTTTTTCAATGAATAAGGAAGTGAAGGTCCAGGATGAAGCAGGAGACTCAGAAGTGAGAAGAGAAGCCTCAGAGACAGTCGTTCCATTGCTGGACCCTGAATGTTTGAACTTCTGTCGATTTGCTGCTGTTAATGTTGTTTATGGGAAAAAATCTGCAGAGGACAACAAAAATTATGACACAACGTTTGAAAAAGAAGGTAAAAACCTTCTCAAAGAGGCTTAAACAAGGACATGTTTGCACTCTTCAGTCTGAACTATTTGCTTCTGGATTCAAGAGCGTTCTGGAAAATTCCTAAAATTTGAAAAACAGTTTAAGAAACGTTTTAATGTTTTGTTTCTGAGGCTTTATGGTCATTAATGTTCCTTAATTAATTAAAAAACTAAAAAACAGAAGCAGCGACAAGACTGATGATGTAAAATGTTCTGATACTCACAAACTCAGAAGGCGACGGCTGATTCTTCCAGCTGACAGCAGCTCCTTGATATGTTATGATATTTAAACCTACAGCATGAGAGAAATGTGTGTGTGTGTATGTGTGTGTGTGAGCTGCTGACTGATTTCTGCTTCAGCTCACAAACAGTCTGAAGGTCCTAAAGTTAGTCTCATTAAAATACAGACAGGAAGCAGATAAACATCCAAAACTGAGTGTCATCTGACACCACCGAGTTTGATTTCACACGTTCAGAAACATCATCAGAAACTGTGATGGATTCAACAAATACTTCAAAAAGCTGTACTTCTTTATACTTTGACAAAGTTTTAGCAAATATTAAGAGTTTGAATGTTCCACAATGTTTCTGTAGATGATTAAAACTTTTTGCACGACGCTTGAGACAGAATGAGACGTGAGAAGACACTTGAAGCAAACATTATTCATTTAATATTTAGAAATATTTCTGACAAAATTCAAAAACATTTTAGCACATATTTAGTTTCAGCTGATAATCAAGACATTTACAGTAAATATAAGTGACTGTTGCTGCAGTTTTTGTCAAACTCTTGATAAAGGTTTAAAGTTGCACTAAAAAGTTTTATGGAACTCATCTGTTTCAGGTCACAAAAAATCAGTTTTTACAAAAAGCTTTGGACAATCAGGAAGGTTTCAGGGGAATTTTTACGATGTGTCACCTCATAAACATTCAGGATATGAATTAATATGTTAAACACATGAGATTAAACAGCAGAACACGTTTTTTTCTTTTCTTTTCATCTTTACATCCCATTTCTTTGCACATCATGAAGTGAGATGAGCTCTGAATTCTCACCTGCTCACCTGCTCTGCTGACACACAGGTGTGTTTTCTGAAGACATCAACCAGCTGAGCAACAATCTGCAAGACTGGTGATTTTCTTCGGACATAAACATGAATGTGAATGAGCTTCAGTGCAGGTTAGCTTAGCATTAGCTTTTGGATTTAGTGCATGAAACTCTGTAGACAGATGTGGAGCTTTTTAGAATTAATTTTTGTGCTGAGCTGCGCTGAAACATCCCACCTGTGTGCTGGACACGAGGACAGGAAACTGCATGAAACTGACCTCAAAGAGGAAGTTAGAAAAAGAGGAATTAATTCTGTTGGTGGACTAAATGAGTCACTTCACCGTTGAAGCTTCACACCGATTTAATCTGGTTCCTTCATCCTCTCATCTCACTCCAGTTTTCACCCCCTGACTCTGTTGGTGTTTGAATGTTTGAATCTTTTGACTTTTCTCTCTGCGTCTCCTCCTCTCTGTTCATTAGTCCGTCACCAGGATGAGGAGGCTCCTTCAGCTGCTCCTCTTCACATTTGCATGCTGCTCATACATATTACAAACTTGACCTCAGAGGAGATTGAAGCACATCTCCACTCTCAGGTTCACAAAGTGCACAGTAATGTGAGGGCGAGGTTGAATTCCCTCAGCAGAGCAAGGCAGCGGCACTGTCGGGGTTACGGGTTCAAATCCCACTGTGACTGCATGTGCCTGAAATACACTCAGTGATTTTCCTGACGGCAACTTAATGTGAGTTCACAAAGAGTTGAGGTTCTCCTGAGAGTCACCGAGGAGCTGAACTGTTTCTGCTCGGACCGTCAGACAGAATCTGAGGACTTCAGCAGAAACAAACTTTCACTTCATGGAAACCAGCAGCTGAGGCATCTCCTCCAACCAAACACCACAACCCGCCTCTGGACCAAAAGATCACCAGCTCTCAGAGACGGGAAGGAGTCTGAGTGTTTTTATTACATCTGAGTCGTGTCCTGAAAATACTTATCCAATCAGAATCCTCTCAAATCCTCCATCCAATCTGTTTAGTTCATTTGTGCTTATTTTGAGACAGTCTGGTTTTATTTCATCAAACTCTGTCAGGCCTTCATCTTCTTCACCAGGCTGAACAAACCACATCTGTCTGTTTCACTGCATGTCGGAGCTCCTCGTCCCGTCTGCCTCTGATCTCTTTCTCCTGCTCACCGAACCTCATGACCACAGATGAAACAAATGCCGTCCAGCTGACCTGGTCTCACCTGGTCTCAGTGAGGACCGTGAGATACCTGAGCTCCTTTACTTGGGCTGAAACGCGACATGCAACCCAGCAGCAAACAAACATGGTCCAGCAGAAAACTGTGGCCTCAAATCCAACCGACGCTTTAGATAATGTTGTGAAGTTCACAAACTGTATCAAGATGTTTTTCTGTGTTTCTCCACGAAGCTTTCATCCTTTCATGTCTCCTTCGCCTCAGAGGTGTGTCTGATTCAAAGAGCTTCTCGGCTCTGTTTCTTTTCTCTTTCTGTGATCTTCATTGGTGCCTGGATGTTATTGACTAACAGAAAAGAATCAAATCCATACAAGTGTGATGAAACTTTGAAATGTCTCAGTTTTTTCTGCTCTGAAATGTAAATCACAACCTCTTCAGATATAAAACTCCTGGAAACAAACAAACAGGCCTTTAAAAAGCCTTTAAGCTCTGCGAGAAGGAGAATCTGATGATCCTGAGCTGAGCACCACCCAAATGGATTGTGATTGGTTACAAAAATGCAAACAGGTTAGAGTGGTTTTTTTTCTTGAAACAGAATAATAAAGTGAGCAGCCAGACGTTTCTTCAGCACTGACGCAGCACTGTGCAGATACAGCCGCCTCCATCTGAACCCAACAACGACTGTCACAGATAAATATTGGAAAACCCTAAAGTTGGATTTAGTAACTTTAGTTTCCACACAGCTGCAGCAATATGGCAAAATGTGGAGAAGAATGGAGGGATTACTGGTGATTAAGCAGCCGAGCTGAGTCTTTTTTTCGCTGGAGCTTAATCCACCGCCGGGCCGCGACTCCATCGCTCTGCACCTCCGACAAAAGCCCCTGAAATCCCCCCCGAAAAAAACCCAACTTCACTTCAAAAAACTGCTCTCGATGACAGCAGAGAGCCGCCTTTTCTCTGCAGCAGCGCTTCCAAACTGCTTAGCAGGAGGAAAAAACTGGGACATCCGAACAGAAAGAACTCGTATTCCTTCAATTATCTTTTTTTTAAAGGGTGGGGGGAAGGCAGCCCCCCCCGCCCTCCTGTTTCCATTCACACTCATCTTCCAGATTAAATACAGATGAAATATTAATGCAGATATTTTATGGTAAAGGCTTCCTGGAGATAAACCTTCAGGAGCTGAAACTGATGAGCGGCTGGAAATAGACGGGTGTTATCGGCGGCCATGTTGGAGGTCCTCAGATCGTTACTGTGTCCCCACGTGTTTGAAAAGGAACAGTTATAAAGGAAGATCATTTCCTTTTTACTCACTCACAGTATCATTTCCATCACTTTGACCAGCTCAGGCTTTGCTGTGTGTCCCCCACATGTCTGTATAGGTTCCATGTGGGGACCTCGCTCTGCCCCAGCAATCCAAGGACACACAGGTCATGTGAATCTTATCTGTCTGTAAGTGTGAATGTTGAATACAGGGTTTGGTATTGTGAAAGATGGACTAATGGATGGATGGATGGATGGATGGTTTAAAAAAAAGGCTCAGTGACAATTCTTTATGGGTCTCAAACAACAGGACTGATTCTGACAGGAAGAGAAAAAAAAAACACCTGAACAAACTGGGATCCACATGGAAAACTGAATATTTCTGCACAGTGAAACATGTAAAGTTAAAAAGAGTTTGCATCTTTAGAAGATTCTTAAGTTTTAAGTAAGAGAAGGGAAGACGAGCTGTTAAAATTGAACACACTTTGTGTTTGTATCTGCGAACTCCTGCAGGTTCTTCCCTCTCAGTCTGCTGCTTCACAGCCTTCAGATCAATGAGCTTATTAAAGGTTATTAAAGATCATTAGAGTTTCATCATTCAAAACACGATGGCTGCAGAGCCGTGTGAGCTGCCAAACATGTGGCTGAAGTTTTGTCGACAGACATCATTTTGTTCATCGGATGGTTTATTGATCCGTCGCTCCGTGGAAGACGTTTGTTTCCCAACAACGATGATCACAAACGCTTAGCGTGTTGGCGTTCACACGCTGTGTGGACGAGACTCAGAGACTCAAAGAGTCGGATGAAATGTGTGTGTGGTGGTGTGTATGTGTGTGTGAGTGTGTGTGTGGTGGTGTGTGTGTGTGTGTGTGTGTGTGTGTTGGGGGGGCTGTTAATTAAATAGATTGCTAAGAGACCTTCTTGTGGCTCAGAACAATCAACACCAGATCTGATTTTATGACTGCATCAGCAAATACACACACACACACACACACACACACACACACACAGCATCACATGTAAATAATAAGCTGTTTACTTGTTTGTGTCAAAACTCGCTGCTTCGTGTTTGGTTTTGGCATAAACTCACTGAAACAAACACTTGACTCAGTTTTTAACAACTTTATATCCAGAGTCTTTCATGTTATCACTCTAAACACTACATTACCCATGAGCCTCAGCCACAGTTGCCCTTCCAGGTGCAGCCTTCTTCTTTGTTATTGAAAGAACAATAAGTTGCCATGGTTACTGAACTGTAAATAAACACACTGTCAGTCTGAAAGTGGGTCGTTTCACCTCGTCATGTTCAGCTCCCGCTGGCTGAACTCAGATCATGTGACAGAAGATCATGTGACAGAAGATCATGTGACAGAAGATCAGATGTTTCTGATGGTCCTGATCGAACCTGAGAACGCAGACAGAAGAGCTGCAGCCATCAGTCATCTGTCATCATCTTCACCTCGTGCTTTCACAGAAGTGGTGTTGATGCTACCAGACTAGACCACTAGGGGTCATGGTTCTTCATTTCTGAGGGAAAACCATGGGAAGTAGTGTGATTACTTCAGTTTATATCAACAGAACTGAAGATCCTTCTACACTCTGAAAAGCTTCAAACATCTAGAGATGATTTTTGAATGAACTCATTCTCATTTTTATCATCAAACTACGCCAAAGTGAAACACCGACACAGAGTGACTTAATTCAACTTCTCTGTTGATACTTTGAATACTTTTACAAATATTACTTACATACTTTCACTGAATTAAATTTTCTGTGCCTGAGTGTCCGTACGTTCGTCCACGGAGGTGTGGACCTCCAGCTGTTTCCCTCAGAGCTTCTCGTTTGTTCGAGTGGAGTTTCCATCAGAGAGCAGCAGAGCCAATCAGTCAGCTTAAACAGAGAGAGAGGAGATAAAGGAGGAAGAGGAGGGTGATGAAACCTTCTTCTCTGAATGCTCTGAACTCAGCGACGACGAAGGACAGAACCAACCAGAACGATGAAGAAGGTCGGAGACGGTGTGTTTGCATTATCTCTGGATTGACGAGCAGAACAGTGAAGGAGAGGTTTTGTCTTTTAAATCCACTGCAGAAGGTTTTCCAACGTTTCCATCAGATGATCAAAGTCATTTTAGATTTCACGGTTTTGTCTCGGCTGAAGTCTCTCAGATTAAGATGAAAAGTTTCTCTGCTGCAGAGATTTAAAACAAAAAACCTGTGAAATCTGTAAAGTGAAACTTTGACAGAGTGAAGCTGCTTCACCTGAAGCCCGAAGATCAGAGAAAATCTCCCAACAGTCTGAACACAGATCAAATAAATCAGAGAAACATGATTTTCAGCCACTAGATGTCGCTGCAGACACACACACACCTCCTTCTGTGCTTAGCAAAGTGTGAAACACCATGAAGGACCCTGAACACACCACGATGATTACAGTCACAGTTTGCTGAATAATGTTCACGAACAAGGGATGAAGAAGAGCACAGCAGCACGATGAAGAACATCTGGATTTTAATTTGAAATGTTTCTTTTTACAGTTTAGAGCTTTTTAAAGTTTCTTCCATCTGCTGATTGAATCCATGTTATGCGATTATTAGCTGCTAGCCGTCCTGCTAATGCTAATGCTAATGCTATGAGCCTCGACATCAAGTGAACTGCTTCTGCCTGCTAAAGTTTGATCATGTGACCAAGTTCACGTGTGTTGCAGGTCACACACTCTTTGTTTCTTTCAAAACAACACGAGGACACGAAGACTTTCAGACTTTCAGACTTCAGCTCGAAGAGAATTAAACTGTTCACAGATTTATTTTATCTGATTATTTCACTTTTTGTTTAATCTTGTACATTTTGTTTCGCTGTATGAGAGTTCAGGACACACACACACACACACACACACACACATGAACTGTCCCAGTTTGGCTTCAGTGTAATAAAACAGAACTCTGTGTTATTATTGTGGGGACGAAGAGATTATTTACTGTGATATCAGTCAGCTCCCCGAAGAAAAACAGCTTTATTACATCCAGAGTTCATTAGAGCTGCAGCACACACACACACACACACACACACACACACACACACAGGATATTACAATGAGGCTGCAGCAGTTTAAACTCTGATCATCAGCAGGTCAGATTTCATTGTGTTGAGCTGCT
>JAPZDZ010000008.1:469062-471562 GCA_029783805.1 Acanthurus tennentii | reverse complement strand
TGAATTTCTTTAAATGTTGGTTATTTATTCATTTATTCTATAAAATATTCAGCACTTTCTGAAAAATGAAGCTGAACGTTCAAACATTCACTCTGTTCGGTCTGAGGTATTTCTACTTCTCTTGCATATTACATTTTTACTCCATTACAAAGTAAGTGACAGTGAATGTTTTGGCTGCACCACATTTACCTTCATATTTTATATTTCAGAATATAAAAAACAAAAAGGGTCAAACAATCGTTCTGTGTTTCAGATCAAATCTTCATTCATACTATAAAGGGTGCAAATAAAGGGACTGGGATCAGGATGAACACATGACAAAGATGTGGAATATGTTTTTTATAAATGATCAGCTGTTTTACTGATCAATAACTGAGACGACTGCTCGGTTTGTCTGACTGAGGACAGGAGATCATCCATCTGTTTCACGTGTTTGATGATGAAAAACTGACAGGATTCATGACAGGTGATTTGGTTTTTACTCTGCAGAAGTTCATTGAGAATCTGAGTGAAGTTTGGTGAAAACGAAGCTGCAGACTGAAGAAGAAGAAAAGCTGAACACAAACACGAAGACACTCCGGTGAAGACGCGTCTGTGATTCTTAAGAGAGCTGGAGTGATTTTTTACCTGAGTCTCCGTTCTGCACAGCGACGCTCCAGCCTGAACTCACAAACACTAAACACACAGTCAGCTGCACCTGTTGACTCCGCCCCCTCTCTCTCTACCTGCTGAGATGACTTATTGACGAGCTGTCAGGCATCGCCGTGGCAACAGTGGCTCCCGCTCGTTAGGAGCACAAACAGACTGTTGTTGTTGTTGTTGTTGTTCGGTCGGATCGATGCGTTCACTGTCGGCAAAGTTCATTCACACAGAATGAATCTGATTTACATTTAAACTGGAAGCACTTGGGCTGTGTGTGTGTGTGTGTGTGTGTGTGAGTGTGTGTGTGTGAGTGTGTGTGTGTGTGTGTGTGTGTGAGTGTGTGTGTGTGTGAGTGTGTGAGTGTGTGTGTGTGTGTGTTTGTGTGTTTGTGTGTGTGAGTTTGCGTGTGTGTGTGTGAGTGTGTGAGTGTGTGTGTTTGTGTGTGAGTGTGTTTGTGTGTTTGTGTAAGTGTGTGTGTGCACCCCCCAAAAAGTCTGGACTTTATACAACAGTCAGATATCTGAAGTCACATGACTTTTATTTACTGAACAACTGAACCTGCTGATGTTGATTCAACCAGATTCTCTGTAAATGAAACTGAGTGACAACACCAGAGACAGGCAGACAGACAGGCAGACAGGCAGACAGGCAGGCAGACAGAGAGGCAGGCAGGCAGGCAGGCAGGCAGACAGGCAGGCAGACAGAGAGGCAGACAGAGAGGCAGACAGACAGGCAGGCAGGCAGACAGACAGACAGGCAGACAGACAGGCAGGCAGGCAGGCAGGCAGACAGACAGGCAGACAGACAGACAGGCAGGCAGGCAGGCAGGCAGGCAGACAGGCAGGCAGACAGAGAGGCAGACAGGCAGACAGACAGGCAGGCAGACAGACAGACAGACAGACAGGCAGACAGAGAGGCAGACAGAGAGGCAGACAGACAGGCAGGCAGGCAGACAGACAGACAGGCAGACAGACAGGCAGGCAGGCAGACAGACAGGCAGACAGACAGACAGGCAGGAGGGTACAGACGGTGTCTGTCTGTGGCTGTGTCTCCACAGGTGTGTGTGCCCTCGTCCTCGGATGGGAGCATGTGATTGGTTGGATGATGGCGGCGAGCGTTCAGGTCACATGAGGCCTCAGCAGCTGCAGCCGGACAGGAAGTGGCTGGTTCGTTCCCCTCAGACTGGGAGAATCACGGGGATTCCGAACGTCTCTGCTTTCATGACAAACTGACCTCAGATCTGACGAGGTCACCTGCTGAAGCACGAAGCCACAGAAACCTGTTTGGCACCACGGCAACGGGCTGCTGGTAACCACGGCAACAACGGTCAGCAGGCTCACATTCTTCATCCTTTGATTCTTGAACTCAGACAAGCAACATTTTTACTGAGACACTCCTGCCTGTGGGCGAGGTGGGTGGGCGGAGCCAGTAGTGGGCGGAGCCAGTAGGGGGCGAGGGTAAGCCCTGAGTGAGTCAGGGGCCCGGAGCTGGACCGGGGCCCCGGGTTCCTGGCAGGAATTACAGATGTTTATAGACATGTTGTGTTTCCATGTGTCCAAAGAATGTAAACTTAGCCAATCACAGCTGAGGCAGACACAGGGGGGCGGGGCCTGTGCCAGCTGTGTGCCAGCAGCTGGCAGCAGGTCAGGAAAGAGTGAGAGCTGCTGAGGAACGAAGCAACGAAGCAACACCGACTTTATTTCTCTTTCTGTTCCAGAGTTCATCCACTTCATGACGGAGAAGCTGGGAAACAGAAACAGAGCCTCAGTGTTCACACACACACACACACACACACACACACACACACACACACACACACACACACACACACACACACACTCATACACACACACACACA
>JAPZDZ010000008.1:433571-445289 GCA_029783805.1 Acanthurus tennentii | reverse complement strand
CTGTCTACTACAGGTGAACCAGCGGAATTTTGTTCCATATGTGTAAATAATGTTAAAATCAAATAAAAATGTCAAAACACTTCTTATAAATCATTCTTATTATTGATATCTGTGACATCAAATATTTGTTTCAATTGAATGTTCTGTTAGTAAAACCAGACACATTAGTTACCCAAAGACATAATAGAGGATACAAGTTCAGATGACCGATCAGTAAGTCAATTGACAAAAAATTTGTTATTTACTATTTTCAGAGTTTGAACAAAGCAAACAATCAATGGATTGATGGAGAAAAGAATCAGCAGCTTCATCTCACACCACTTACTGTACTCTCAGTACTCTAACTACAGATTACTCTGTATACTCACACACAGGGGACATCTGACTCACACCACTTACTGTACTCTCAGTACTCTAACTACAGATTACTCAGTATACTCACACACAGGGGACATCTGACTCACACCATATACTGTACTCTCAGTACTCTTACTACAGATTACTTAGTATACTTATATACTTCTACTGAACACTTTCACTAAAGTACATTGACTGCAACAGAGTATATTACAGAGTGGTATCAGTGCTTTTTCATAAGAAAAGTATCTGATTTATTGCTTCAGCGCTGCAAAACAAGACATTCTTCAAGGAAATCTTGTTTTGTAAATGCCAAATTTATATTATTACTGTAACAATAACATAATAATAATGATGATGAAGATGATGATAATAATAATAATTATAATAATAATCATAATCACAATAATAATCATCATCATTGTCAGAAGAAGAAGAAGAAGAAGAAGAAGAAGAAACTAGTTGATCCCAACCATAGACATATATTCCAGGAATGACATGTTTGCACTATAAAAGTGATCATATATCGATCAATTGTCAGTGCATATTCACATGGGTTGTTTGTTACAAATGTCAGACATGGAGGACAGACAGGCAGACATAAATGGAACAAAAGGAACCCGAAAATGGTTCAGGTGTATTCAGGTCTTTATTCAGAGAATTGCTTGTAGGGTATATATTGCATTTGATTATTATTATTATTGCTATAATCATTGTATTATTATGATTATCATCACTATCATTATAATTAATATTGCTATTATCGTTGTCATTTTATTATTATATCACTATTATAATTAATGCTGCTATTATCATTGTATTATTATCACTCTAATTATAATTCATATTGCTATTATTATAATTTAATCATCACTATTATGATTAACATTGCTTTTTTTATTATCACTAAATTATCACTAGAAATCAGTACTGCTATTATCATTTTTATTTTATTATTATCACTGTTATTATGATTAATATTGTTAGTATCATTATCATTTTATTATTATCACTATTATACTTAATGTTACTATTATCATTATCATTGTATTATTATTTTCGTTATTATTAATAGATTCCAGAGGGTTATGTAGAAGAATAGAAAATTTGAGAGCAAGAACATAAAGGATCCCACAGAAAAATATTCATACAATATTGACAATATTTACAAATACATTTCATTAATCAGGTCTATGGGAGCTAAAACTCCTGAAAGAGATCTGTTTTGCACAGTTTCTTTCTTGTGTTGCCACTCTGGTACCCGAGTGAAACCATTTTTGTGATGCAGCCTAACTTAGAGAAACACAGACACTGCTAGCCTCAGTCGGTTTGAATGGTGGTTGTCAACGCCAAATTGTATATATGTATGTATAATAGTAAAACCAGCATTTTTAAAAACATCCAAACATCCTGTGTCATAGCTACATGTGTGATATTTTTAACAAATCAAACCGCTTGGAAATCGATGGAAAATTCAGTGAATAAATCTATGTTAAGATTGTGGAGTACCTCTTCCCTTCATAGATGTACATACACTTCCGCCTCTGCTAGCCCTGTACCAAGATGGCGGCGCTTTAGGCACGTCCCTCCACAGTCAATGCGGCGTCTACGTATATATGTCTATGATCCCAACAAGAAGCCGCTGTGTCGTCACTTCCTCCCAAACTTCAACATGGAGTCGTCAGGCTTGAAGCTTAGCTTTTGGGAAAACGGACCAAAGCCCGGGCAGTTTTACTCTTTCCCCGGCGGCAGCAGCGGCGTGTCGGGCGCATCATGCGGGCCGGTCAGACACACACTGTGAGTGATCCGCTGTGGAAGCACCGGAGCCGTTTAACATAAATTTAAACCGAACCTCCGCTGTTAGTTTCGGTTCGCCCCGCCGCACTGCTGCATCATCATGGAGAGAAGCGATGGCTAACTGATGCAAAGCTAACTGCTAAATTACTTCTGTTGATTAGCTTTCGCTCAACAAAGATATCCTTTGACATTTGGAAACCTCTTAAAGAAATACAAAAATCAGAATTAATAATTTTTTGTGTGAAAGTTTTGTCGTTTCTTTGTGTTTTTGAGTTTTGCTGATTAATTGTTAGCTGTATTAGCTAACAGCCGGGTTAGCTAGAAGAAATCTAAAACAGCTAACACATCAGTGTAAATCGATATTCGGCTGCTGGTTTTTGTAAGATGCTTTAAATCGGACTAGTTTTGATTATTTTTTGTCCCTGGTGAACAAGATAACTACTCATTGTGTTTGTCGCGGTGATTTCCTTCATTATGTTTTGGAGCAAAATGAGTTTGGTTCAAATGTGTTTTAGGGCAGAAACGGTGAGGTTACTGAGCCGAAAGTCTGAATCAGTCATGAAACAGCTTAAAGGGTCTAACAAGAAACTGCTACCACATACTTTAATTTATGATTCATTGTTGATCATGAGAAAAGCAGGCAACAGATGTAAGGACAAATGTGTTCTCTGTGTTTTTCTGCTGTTTAGTAGTCTAAAATAATAATAATAATAATAATAATAATAGCTATTTACTTACTAAATTATGTTATGTTTACAGTCATTTATATGAAGACTTGTAGGGGAAACATTATATGTAGGTTATGTGATATTCTCAGAAAGTAGCTTTAAAAAATGGGTAAACTGCTTCTCTGCGTCTCCCTGCAGGAACCCCATGGTAACCGGGACGTCAGTGCTCGGTGTGAAGTTCACCGGGGGCGTCATCATCGCGGCAGACATGTTGGGCTCTTACGGCTCTCTTGCACGCTTCAGAAACATTTCCCGACTCATGAAGGTGAGTCTCCATTTCTTTTTTGCCCCAGCTGATGTCGTTCTGTTGGCAGTGAGTGTTGACATTTTCAATGTTTCAGGTGAATGACAGCACCATCCTGGGAGCTTCAGGAGACTACGCCGACTATCAGTACCTCAAACAGATCATCGAACAGATGGTGTAAGCTGCTGCTCTCTGAAGTATTACCACCTGCATGTGTCGCTGCTCTGTGTTGAGACATGAAGTCCATGTTGTGTTTCTGTTTTGTTTTGATCTCCATCAGTATCGACGAGGAGCTGCTTGGTGACGGTCACAGCTACAGTCCAAAGGCGGTCCACTCCTGGCTGACCAGGGTGATGTACAACCGTCGCAGTAAGATGAACCCTCTGTGGAACACCGTGGTGATCGGAGGTTTCTACAACGGAGAGAGGTCAGAGCTGTTTACTGTTTACTCTTCTTCTGCTCTGTTTCATGTGGCAGCATGTCTGAGTCATGTTGAAACGCTTAACAAGTCGGCCATCTTGCCTCCCTCTAGTTTCCTTGGTTACGTTGACAAGCTGGGTGTGGCCTACGAGGCTCCCACAGTGGCAACAGGCTTTGGAGCATACCTGGCTCAGGTGAGTGAGTTAGGTCTCCTGGTTCTCTGGTCTAAAGCAAAGTTAGTACTCTGACGGGCTCTCAGAAATAATGGCTGTCTTATGACATCAGATATGAATCAGTACAATTAAATATGTATGTGAAAGTTTGAAAAAACGGCAGAATTTGTCTCCTGAAGCTGATGTGAGATTATCTAGAGAAGAAGTCTCACAAACCACAGAAACACTCTGGCTGCACAGATTCAGATGATGTTTTGTTCAGCCTTTCAGTTTCTCTTCTCTGCTGGTGCAGACTCTGTTTGTGTCACCTGTATCCAAACGCTTCACTGAAGAAATTACAGTGTTTTTTACCGAAAGATTCAGTGGCAACATTTTCTGCTCAGCTTCGGTTAGTGGAAAATGTGACAGTTTCTCTTAGTTCTCAAACTCCCCTTAGTTTTCAGTCCAAGTCTGAGACCTGTTTCAGATCCCTCTAAAAAAATTTAAGTGTGAAAAAAGCCTGTAAGAATTGTGTGTTTGTCTGTTTTGTAGCCTCTGATGAGGGAGGTGGTGGAGAATAAGGTGGAGATCACTAAACAGGAGGCTCGGGACCTGGTGGAGCGTTGCCTCAAAGTGCTTTACTACAGAGACGCTCGTTCCTACAACAGGGTGAGTTCACCTCAACTTCAGCTGATCCCAGTGCTGCAGGAAGTATTCAGATGCTTTACGACAGTAAAAGTACTAATGCCACTCAATGAAAATATTCTGTTACAGTTAAAATCCTGCATTAAGAGTGTTAGTTTAGTAAGAGTATGTAAGTATAATCAGTGAAATACTCAAGGTATTCAAAGTTAAAGTAGAGATTGCAGTCAGATGTCCTCTGCCACTGTTCTGCTGCTCCATCTGGTCTCACTTGATTATTGTGACTCCTCTATTCATTTAAAGCTCTTCATATGTTTCATGTGTAAAAGTCTAAATGTGAAAAGTAACTGGTAACTGAGCATGAATACAAGAAACTTTAAGTAAATTTGAAGTAACTATATGACTCCTTTTTCATTTTTGACTGATGTTTTGCCTCAAATACGCTGTGATTTAGTTAAACTGAAATTTGGATTCAGGAACAATGAATTTGATAAAGATGAGTGATGTGATTTTGTGTTTTTGTTGTTGTAGTATGAGATCGCCATAGTAACAGAGGAGGGCGTGGAGATTATCGGTCCTCTGTCCTCTGAAACCAACTGGGACATTGCTCACATGATCAGGTAGGGTCAAAGGTCACAGAGGATTCCTCTGATGTTCATTTGTGGGCAGTCACTGGCCAACTTAGCAATCACTCTGCTGTAATCTGATTTCTCAAACATGTAGCAGGAATCTAGTTACTGGTAATCTGAGTCAGGGATTAAAGAAACTTTATTTGTTATGGAGAGCTCTGATTTTCAGCCATGTGTACAGGTGACCCGCCCTTAACCAGCAGCTTGTAACCCTATTACCTAATTTGTGGAAGAAATCTGGTTCCTTGAGTTCATGTCAATGCAATCAAGTTTCTACTACTGACCTTCTTTGTCAGTGGAAATTGGGGCTGCATGATGTTTGTTTTTCAACGAGGAAATGTTGACATGCACAGAAAGCCAAAAACAAAGGTTAAGCTAAAAAGGTCAGAGACAAGTTGCTGTTCTCGCCCTGCTCAATTCACATCATTCACGCCTTTACAATGATTTTACATGGAATTCACTCACAAATAATTTTACTTGCATTCAGTGTGAACAAACAGTGAGACAAACAGAGGCTTTGTGGACTTTTCTGCAGAGAACAACTTAACCTAGACTCCTGCAAAAACTTTATTTCAATCATTGTAATAGGGGGATTAAATTTTGGGGCAAAAAAGTGATTAAAACCTTTTATGAACAAACAAAAAAAGAACATTTTCTGAATCACTTCTGCTCAACAGAGGACTTTCCTGACTAACCATTTTAAGCTGCTTCTTGTGAAATTTACAATAAAGTACTTCTGTTCAGGCATTTGAAAGTTATTTAAAAAAAATATCTGTTTTGGCTTTCACCAGTGATGAAGACTTCTGAGAATCACAGTACAGTGTACAGTACTGATAATACAAGGTCCTTCTTTAACGTTGAAATATCTATTTATTGTGAATAAATTCATGTTTCTCATGTTTCTCTGCAGTGGGTTTGAATGAGGAGAAGCTGCGACTGATGGAGCTTTGCCGTTTTCTGCTCACAAACAAGTGCTCAAAGACTTATCTATCACAGTTTAGTTTTTCTCTGATGTTCATTGTAGCTTTTGTATAATGACGAATAAATGTAATAAATGAACCAAAAAAGTCTTGTTTCTCTGTCTTCATTTTAAGGTTTTGTACCTATAAAAGTGGTCAGTGCTCAAAATTTTTGAGCCACAAATCAGCAATTAAATGTCTGCATAGTAGATAACAAACATTGCACTAGCATAAATTGTGGTGTGTAAACTGTGTAGTTGGTCAGTACTGTTCAAAAATTATGAAGTGTTTCAAAGAGTTTCACTTTATTTTGTTTATTTGATTTTAGCATTTGTCTTTCACTAAAATGATGCACCACTGTGCAGTTTTTTTTAGAATGTTCATTTTCCTGTAGAGTGTATTATTAATAATTGCTCAACATATGGACATTTTTCATACATTTGACCAAGATTTTCATTTGGAGTAACCCGCTTCTCTCACAGTCTGATCCTGACGGCTGTTGCTATGCAGATTTTTCAAGATAAATTTATCTGTATTGTAACTGGGCAGACCAGGAAAACGCGTCCAATCAAAATAATCGCTGCCAGAAAAATAATTCTGCTCGGCGAATGAAATTTCACATGGTTTTGGTATCCTGGTAGATTAGTGGCAATTCACCAATCGTAATAGACGTTGGCTTTGTAGTCAGGCAGACATAACAAAGTCGTCCAATCACAAAAAAATCTGAAAGGGGATTTTTGCTGTATCTTGGCTCAGGTACTTTCTTTTTCTTTTTTAAAATAAATACACAAATCAGACTCGTGGGACCGATCATACATTTATTCCAGAATTAATTAGCTATTTACGGGACTAATTTAGAATTTACAAATGGTGTGTTATAACATGTTTAAACGGAGTGTTTCAATACCAGCTAGCTAATGGTCTCTGATAGCAACTAGCTAGGCTTGTTAGCTAGCTCTTTACCGTTAGCAGCAGCCTCAAGCTAGCCACGTAAGGACGCGGCAAATGTCAACGTTAGCCAAACAGAAATTACTTTCCTTTTAAGTAAGCAGTTTTTCCCGTTTCTACGGCATCAAAACATTGTCAGAACTGCTTGTTAAAATCAAGCTAACGTGTTCAAATATCGCTGCTTCTGCCAGCTAACGCAGAGGGTGTCTGTGTTGTCCGTTAGCCAGTTAGCTCGGCTGTAACATGTTGAGCTGGGTCCGTGTGTGTGTGTTGTAATAGTAAATGGAAGGCACATGACCACCGGCGCTACGCCCGCTGTAAACACAGCAGTCAGACATGACACGGGGAGCACGGCCGTCTCCCCTCGGCCGGTGGCACGGTTGCATTCTCAGCTAACGTTAACACTGGCCGGTGTGTGGAGTTGGGTATGGCCGGCGGCGGGCTGTGTTTTACACCGCATGAACATGCCTCCCGCCCCGGTTGTAGACACATGTAACGACACCTTGACAGCCAGCATGTGTCACTACCCAGCAGCCAGCGGGCCTCTAATGACCGGCTGTCAGCGCGGAACCAGTCTGAAATCTGAGATTTTAAAAAGTCGCATGATGTGAAAATGTAGGTGCTGCAGTGACAGAGGTGGGAGGGACCCGTCCGTCTGTCTGTCCGCCTGCCTGCCTGTCTGTCTGTCCGTCTGTCTGACAGCAGCGTTATTGCTCCTGTGAGAAGAGAGACGATCCTTCGTTGAGTTGAAAATACAGAGTTCTTTTTCCTTAAGTTGCTTTAAGAATGTTGAAATCATCATACCACAGCTGGTTGAACAGTAACAGGATGTTCTCTGTGTTGTATTTTATCTTTAAAGCTCTAACACAGTACATCTTTCTCATGTAAAGTGAATCATCATCAGCCCCAAGCCTGCATGTTTCATCAGGCAGCTTCTAGCCCTTATAGAATTATAATGTAAGATCATAGGTGGGCATATATTAAATAAAGGAGTAAATGTAGTAACCATGAGTTTTTGCTTGGCTGCAGAAAAATGGTTTAATATCCAGTTAATCAGGTGTTACTTTTCTTTTTTTAATGAATCAATAAAGACAATCATGAAAATAATGGACTGGATTCAAGAAACAGGAATCAGACAATTTCACAGATTTTTGCCTGACAGCAGACCTTTTTGTTTTTATGACAATATGTGATGAATTTTCTGTCAAGCAACAATTTTTTCAGCTCTATGAGCCGCTTTGTAAGGCACGCTTGGAAAAACCAAGATTTAATTTCTGGCAAAAAAAACAAAAAAACGAGTTTACTGGTCGTTCTGGAGCTTACAGTGACTTTGTCTTTAGTCCGTTGCTGAGGAGACGGCGTGTTGTAAACTATGGAAATCAGTTTCTGTGGTGTTTTTGTCTGTATGTTCTCTTCAGATGGTGGTGCTCAGTACTGGTTAGTTGGTCCAGATGGCAGAGGACCAGCGACACCTGCGGACCGAAGCCTCCCGACGGGGGGAGGCCGGTCTGGAGGCGGGGGAGGGCGACAAGGAGCCCAGCATGCTGCTGCAAAAGCTCAAGAGCAACATCTCGTAAGTGGACTTAACTGTAGCTGTGAAATGAGAAAAGTCACATTTATTTTACAGCATGTTACATATTATGTGAAAATCAGCTATTAAAGAGGCCAAAGGACATGAACTCCTGCAGAGGTTATGATGTTATGTGATAATCGTATTTATTTAGCCAGTAAGTTCATGTGTGTTTTTAAACTATATTTAAGCAGTAAGACCATAATGATAATAAACAGTCTGACTGGGACAAGCGTGGTGCTACGGCCGAATCCCAAAGTTGACTATTTAATCAGTTTCTGTTTCTAATACAGATTAACGCCCTCTGCACAGACAAGGCCTGTCTGACTCTGTGTGCGTTTTGGCTTTACAGATGTGAAGCAGCTGCAGTTGGAGCTTAGCCTGCACTCACTGTTGGCCACATTAGCAGAGTGACTAATGTCAAAATATAATGTATACAATATATTATATATATATATATATATATATATAAATATAAAATATATATAGTAATAATATATAAGTAGTTCTATCAAACCAAGGAGCAGAAATAAAGCCACAGACGAGACTGTGATGTTCTAAAGTTGGAATTCAGGTGATGAGGCTTTGTGAGGGATTTTGATGCTCGGGGCAAAAAGTAGAAAAACAAGTGCAGCCTGTGGATGAGCCCTGCACTTCTCCCACCACCAACCACTCAGGGCGTTCATAACAATCAATTAACCCAAGGTTTTTTATTCCTAGTTAGACAACATTACAGTTACAGGTGTTTTCTCTGTCCTGCAGCAAGAGTGTTCAGACCAAAGTGGATCAGATCCTGGTAAGAACCAAACTCTGAATTTCAATAAACGTGATGATGAAACAGGAGATTAGAGATGTCTGTTGGTGAACGGACATCACCTCTGTTCTCAGCTGGAATTTGTTCTGTTCTGCTTCAACAGCAAGATGTTCAGCGTTTCTCGGACAATGACAAGCTGTACCTGTACCTGCAGCTGCCGTCTGGCCCCAGCTCCGGGGACAAGAGGTCAGACCTGCCGCCTTTCAGCTACATGCTGTCTGACAGGAATACAGGTGGGTGTGTTTAACGCTGACTAACACCTGCTCTGTGTGTGTGTGTGTGTGTGTAGTGGTGGTGACTCCAGTTCGTTCAACACAGCGGACCAGCTTCACACCTGTAACTGGATCAGAAGTCACCTGGAGGAGCATTCAGACACCTGCCTGCCCAAGCAGGACGTCTACGAGACGTACAAGTCAGAAAACACACACATGACAGTTTTTAAGGTTCATCGTTGAGTCATGTGATCCCTGACTGTCCTGCTGTCTGTGTCCTGCAGGAGATACTGTGAGAACCTGCAGCATCGCCCTCTGAGCGCCGCCAACTTCGGGAAGATCATCAGAGACATTTTCCCCAACATCAAGGCCCGACGGCTCGGTGGCAGAGGACAGTCCAAATATCCTTTCAGACGGACTTTTATGAAAATACACTTAAATTTATCCTGAGCACTTAATTCTTTCTCCTCTAAACCACGTGAGCGCTGATACACACTGATAATTAAATGATCACGATTACTGACAGAACTGTGAGACGGCATCTCTACATAAATTAAACGTGTGCTCTGCAAAAAATGCACAGAAGTACAAGATGTAAAGTTTTTCTGTTTGCAAATGATGCGATCCACAGCTGCTCATCCAGCCTTTGTTTTTCTGTATGTTCAGTGTTTGATCTCTACAGACAAGTCAGGTGAGCTCCACCCTCCCCGTGCCTCCACCTGCAGAAACTCTGAAACACTGCAGGTGGTTTCAGTTTGTTGACGGCATCGGCAGCCTGTCAGACTTGTTTTAGTTTTAATCGAGCTGCTGTTCTCCATAGAACAGTGTGAGGTTCTTCTTCTGAGTCCACAGTCTCATGACTGAGCCAACTGGCTGACATTCATATGAGTCAGACTGTCAGGGCTGCTGGTTGAATTCCCTAACTTGCTTGGCTCATACGTACTGTTACAGCGGCATCAGGAGGAAGACTGTGCTCAACATGCCGCTGCTGCCCAACCTGGACCTGAAGAATGACCCGGTACACTCACACACACACACATACACACACACACACACACATAACAGCGTGATGCTTTGCTCAGTTGATTCTCAGTGAAAACTGATGCTCATGTGGGAACATCATCATAGGTCTTCATTTGTCCCAGAGGCCTTTCTTCTTCATTAACACACACCTGATTGAAAAATTCCTCTGAGCACTTCCTGTGAGGGCTCTGATTGGACTAACCTCCTACAAAACGACATCATCACTGGACTACAACAGAACCAACCGGCCTGAACTGATACACAGCTTCTGCCGTTGAACCTGTGCCTGAACACACTGAACCGAGCTTTGCTATGTGTCCTCCTCTCTCTCCTCCACTCCAGGCCGAGCTGACCGAGCTGGTCCAGACCTACAAACAGGAAGTCACAGAGGCGGCGTGCGAGCTCATCTGCGACTGGGCGCAGAAGATCCTGAAGCGTTCGTTCGACACGGTGGTGGAGATCGCCCGTTACCTGATCCAGGAGCACATCGTCAACCCTCGCTGCAGCCAGGCCGAGCTGGTCACCTCCGCAGCCCTCGCAGGTGTGTGTGAGTGTGTGTCTCTGTGTGTGTGTGGGACCAGAGTGACATCCAGGTAACATTATCACTGAGTGCTGAGTGGTGAAGGGAAAATGTGGAGGTTGTTTGCGCTGAGTGAAGTTTGAAGCTCCCTGCTGATGCAAATCTGAGGAGGAGATGTGACACAGACACTCAGCCACAGTTTCTGCTCTCATCCATCTCATGAACGGCAGGTAACTGTGACTGCAAACATGGATGTTCACGAAGAGATGATTGACAGCTGTGTTGTCCCTCTGTCTGTCCGTCTGCCTGTCTGTCTGCCTGTCTGTCTGCCTGTCTGTCTGTCTGCAGGAGGACCAGCAAAATGCCACAAGGTCATCAAGAAAACGCCTGTCATCTCTAAAGCTGAGAGCGACGGAGCAGCTGATCAGAAGGTGCTGTTGTGTGTTTGTGTGTAATCGGTGATGTCACACAGGTGATGTGTCACTGCTGCTCACTGCATCCTGTCTGTCTGTCTGCCTGTCTGTCTGTCTGCCTGTCTGTCTGCAGAGGGAACTGGGAGACTCGTCCTCCTCGTCGGTGAAGCTGCCGTCTGGAGACAAATCAGCTGCAGCAGCCAAAGCTTCCACCCTGGATGCTCCGCCTCCTGCCTCCTCCTCCTCCACCTCCTCCTCCACCTCTTCCTCCTCCTCTCTGCGGCCTGCTG
>JAPZDZ010000008.1:110576-125723 GCA_029783805.1 Acanthurus tennentii | reverse complement strand
TGGGAATTTGCTCCCTTTTGGAGCCTCAAGTGGTCAGTCGAGGAATTGCAAGTTTTTGTACTTCCTGGTTGGCTTCAGTGTGGAAGTGAGGAGTTTGCCCCTTGATTGGATATTACACACTTACACAGATTTGAACTTATTACTTTCTTGCTGGTGAAAGTAAAGAGGCAGATAGGAAACAGGGCAAAGAGTGAGACAGGTGTGTCACATGCGACAGCTGCAACCATCAAATAAGAAGAAACGAATGAATTATTCAGAAGTTACTTAACTTTTAGATTAAAACTGTGCCAACGAATGTTTCACCTTTTCACATCTTCTGTCTCCTCTTGGATGTTCGGTTGCTAGGAGACATGGACGGCCAATGGTGGGATCATGCTTCCTGGCACGGAGAGTCTGCGCACATGTCTATGGTAGGACTAAGCCCCGCCCACTCCATTAATCTATTCTTTTAACCAGCACCCCAACCTGTCTGTTCCCAGCCCACTACCCCCAGTAACACTGGAGGGGGAAGTCAAACTGGCCAATGAGAAGCAGTCTATTTCCTCTCACAGTATTTGGGTCAGAGGAGGAAGCTCATTGGCTGGAGCTGCAGGTGAAGGACTCAGGCATCACACCTGCAGAAACACCATGATGAGTAGGAACACATTAGGAACACACACACAGATGACATGCAGAGGAAATGAGACATGAGCACAAACTCCAGCTGTGAAATCTGACTGAGATCAGCTGAAATATAAAAACACAACTTAAACTGCATTTAGTTTAACGAGACATGACAGAGTTTTCTGAGAGCTGTTTTTGTTAATGAACGATGACAACGTGACAAACCTCTGATGCCATAATGTGGCCACAGTCCAGTTGGTCTCACTCATCCACACCTGCAGTGGCTCCATGCTCCACCAGAGGGCCCCGCCCCACAGTTTGAGAACCCCTGTTCTCAGCCTTGAACGCAGTTTAAATGTCAGCTCAGCTGTAAATATCAGTTAAAGTTGATCAGCAGAAAACCATCAGTTGAACTAAAACCAGCTGAACTTCGAGAGCCAGTGAAGTGTGAGAGCAGAAAACATGTTGAGTGTTTTCAGTCCGACGGACTCAACTGTTTGATAGTTGTCATTGCTGTTGCTAAGTAACTCACCCATTTTTATCACTATGCCTGATCAGCAACCAGTCACATGGCAACCGTCCAAGGATGGAGAGCGTCTGATTGGTCGGATTCTGCTAAATAAGAGGATGAAGGATGGGACGGTTCCTGCTGATACCGGAGCACTTTTAGGACTCAAGGTGATAAACACTTTTTTCTTCTTCTGTCTCTTCTTCTTCTTTACCTGTTTGTGGCGCTCTGACCTCAGTCTGCCTGCAGTCTAGTGCCTTGCTCATGGGCAGCTTGTTTTCAGGTTGTCGGGGGAAAGATGACGGAGTCTGGTCGTCTCTGCGCGTTTATCACAAAGGTGAAGAGAGGAAGTCTGGCTGACACGGTGGGACACCTGAGACCAGGTGAGCACACATCCGAGTCCCAGTTCCTGCACCATGAAGCCAGGAACCTCGGGTTTAACTCTGGGTTCTCACTGTAACGTTTGTTCATTCTTTGTCCCTCGTTCATTCCACAAAACTTGGATGTTCTCATTGATTCGTGTGTCTTTGCTCAGGTGATCAGGTTCTGGAGTGGAATGGTCGGGTTCTTCAAGGAGCCACATTTAATGAAGTGTACAACATAATCCTGGAGTCCAAACCAGAACCACAGGTGGAGCTGGTGGTGTCCCGACCAATCGGGTAGGTCAAAGGTGACGGGAGGTCAAAGGTCACGTTGTCTTTGGTAGCTGTGAGAAGACTGAACAGCATTGTTAAGACAAAACAGCAGATCGAACAAGTTAAACATCTGCAGCCGGCACATTAAACCTGCTGCCGCAGTGATGACTTTGTCATTTCACAGCAGTTTCTGGTGTTTTAGATCCTGATGAAGAGCAAACCAGTTCAGAGTCCAACATGATCCCATTTCTCGATCTGTTCAGATGATTTTCCTGACCAGTCCAAACTTGGTGGGAGGAGCACTGATGCACTTTGAGAACATACAACTGTCAATAAAAGGGCAGGAGGGAAACTTTTGCAAAAGTGGGTTTAAATGAGAGAGAAAAACAAACTTTACCGGCGGTTTTGTTTCCTGATGTCAACATCAGGAAACAAAACCGGCGAACAAACCAGTTAATTACTCTAAATTAGCCAAAAACAACCCACAATCAGAAATACCAGCAGGATAGCCATCAATGGAAATACTCCAGCGCCTGAGTCCACAGTCGATGCTATCCATGGTAGCCATGGTGCTAACGCCAGACTGAGCTGGCTGAATATACAGGAAAGCAGCTTATACAAATCGCTGGGTTTTCATTGGGTCAGAATTTCGGAGTGGATGAAGACATTTGTGCTAGTTCCTGCAGCAAACAGTTAGCAGTTAGCAGTTAGCCTGCTTTGCCTGCACATTAAATGTCCCTGTTGCCCGTCAGCAAGGAAAACAAAGGCGAGTGTTGGGTGTACATACTTAGATTCAGCAGCTGGGAGAGTCACCCAGCAGGAGGCGTCTTAGAGCCAAAACCACCTGCAACGACCCAACAACAACCCGACACCATCTTCCACTTTTCCGCCTTGCAGGTGGCGCTATAGGAAGGCACTTGTAGAATGGGAAACAGCTTGTAGAGGGCCAAACCCCTGAACCTGCTGAGACAGAAGAAGGAACAGTCTGAGATTTTATGATGCTTTTGCTGATGCTTTCCTGTACAGACATTTACCCTTCTACTTCCCATTTATGTGAGATATTTCAATGATTTACATTTATGTTCATGTTCAGTTCTAAAGTAAAGGTGTTTGTTTGCATGTGCCAGGCTTCGTGTGCAGGGTTCAGTCTCTCTGGTTTGCAGATTGAATCAGTTTCAGTTCTTGCTTATCTTGAAGGATTAAATATGGACATGAGGTCGTGATCCAGAGTTTAAGATTGTTTTCTTGGCAGCTGTAAATCTTGAATAAACTTTTCCAATTTTTTTAACTTCAGTTTGAAATGAAAATCATGTTTTTTAATCCTATTAGAGTCCTTTAATGCTTTGATTCACATGAGTTTCAAACTGGACACTTGCAGAACATGTGAAGAACATTCATATGTAGTTATTCATTGTTCATTCATGAATAAGTTTCATAAGAAGTGTAGCGGGGTTTCATTTGCAGCCTTTGGTAAGGTGGAAAAGAACACTGATGAGCTGGTGCTCCAGATTTAGTGAGGAATCAGACGATATAATGTTCTGGCTTCTTGTTTTAAGTCTGTAACTCCACATTCCATAATGATGCAACTGGAGGAGACTTTAAAAGGGTTCAGTACACCTGAACGTGGGCCAGTGCACATAATTGTGTTGGTTCAGCTGTATTGAATTTACATTTTGTATCGTCTTACATGTAAAGAAGTGTGTTTTTCCTGCTCTGCATCAATAAAACGCAATAATAAAACAAAAAGAAGCAATAAGTTGGCCTGTAGAAGTAAAGTTCTACAGGCCAACTTATTGCACACAACAATTATTTGGATCACTAGACTTTTTATCTGCAGGGAAGCAGAAGTTCTTATCTTAGAACCCTCGAACATCCTGCTGATGGTTTCTTGTGGTTTTGTCCCTCAGAGATGTTTCCAGATTGGGAGACGGCTCGCACATCCAGCTCGACTCCAGTGAGTTCAAAACCGAAAAACACAGACATCCTCACTGACTCTGATGTTTTGTAATTTTGCTGCAGACTAGAAACATTTGACTCAGCAGTGGAATTATTTGTAGTAAAACAAAAAACCACCAAGTGTCACAGAAATGTGTTTGTAAGAAGTGAAGGAGCCCGCTTCCTGTTCTACTCTCCATGTTCTTCATTCAGGTTCTAGTTCCTTTGACTCTCAGAAGGTCGGTCCGTCCATCTCTGTCACGTCTCCCATGAGCCCCAGCGTTCTGGCAGGACAGGTCTCTGTAAGTCTACCCATCATGCACTGCACTGTCACATGACTCACCCCACAGCCAGTCAGCTCTCAGTTAACGAGTGTTTCCATGGTGATGTGTGTGTTTCAGACTGTGGGCAGACGTTCTCTGGTTCCCAGAGTTCAGGTAACAGCAGATGTAGAGAGGAGTGTTCCACCTTTGTTCTCTCTGTCTGCAGCTTTAGCTCTTAGTAAAGTTAAAGTCCCGCCCACTACCTGCTTCAAAGGTAACCTGTGATGAAAGTGACCAGTAGCCAAAGCCGTCAGGTGAATGGAGTGGAGTAGAAACATCAAGTAGAACCCAAAGTAGAACCCTGTGTATCTGTCGGGTTCTGTCACCATGGCTGAACTCCCATGTGCTCTCTAAGGTTCCTCATTTTTTTGAGGTTTCCATGTTCTTTAGGGTTCTGCCAATAATCAACAAGTTGAAGCTACAGCTCCATATGGTTTTCTATTTCTGAGAGTTCTGGACTGATTCTACAGGGTTCTGCTTTATATTATTATGCACAGCTTGCTGGGAGTTGTTTCTGTTGATCTGCAGTGTTCCACAGGGTTCTCCTCTTGTTCTCCAGGGTAACCCTACAGCGTGTAGGCTTTTTACGCTGCGGTCCTGATTCTCTTGCAGGTAAAACTCTGGTATGATAAAGTCGGTCATCAGCTGATTGTCACTGTTCTTGGAGCCAAAGAACTTCCTGTTCGTGATGATGGCAGACCAAGGAACCCTTATGTCAAGATCTACTTCCTGCCAGACAGAAGGTCAGAAGATCTAATCAGATCTGACTTTTATGGACTGATTTTAACTTGTGATTAGAACATGTGTTGGTTCAGGTATGTGTGACTTGATTGCAGATATTATTCACCGTGTTCTGTTTGTGGATCCTTGGAGTTCTTGTGTACACCATCATGATGCATCTGGTCTGGTTCTGTGTAGCCACAAACAGATCCTTGTCTCCTCTCCTCACAGTGATAAAAGTAAGCGGAGAACAAAGACAGTGAAGAAGTCTGTGGAACCTCGGTGGAACCAAACCTTCATGTACTCTCCGGTCCATCGGCGGGAGTTTAGAGAACGGATGTTGGAGCTGACAGTCTGGGATCAGGCCCGAGTCAGAGAGGAGGAGAGCCAGTTCCTAGGAGAGGTCAGAACTCATGGCCAACTCGTGGGAAACACACAGAAGAGTCACAAACAAATCTGTCAGATGTTGTTCTGGAGAAACTTGAATATTTCATTGTTTCAAATGATTCTCCGTTCTCTGTCAGACTTTCTCTATTTGTCAGCGGCCTGTAGGGGGCGCTGCCCTGATTTCTCTGTTTGCCTGCAGGTTCTGATAGAGTTGGGCTCAGCTTTGTTGGACGATCAGCCTCACTGGTACAAACTGCAGCTACACGATGTTTCCTCTCTGCCGCTGCCAAATGCCTCCCCCTACCTGCAAAGGAGGGGACTGCAGGTTGAGGACACACTGAGCAGCAGGAGGCTGCAGAGTGAGACACACACACACACACACACACACACACACACTGAAGATGCACACTTGGAATACACAGTGACTCACACAGTTGTGTTCTTTGTTTTCTTTGCCTGTTTTTTTTGGCTTTAATTTCTTGCATCTTCTTCTTCTGTTGATTTTGTTTTACTTTTTTCCCATGATGCTTTGCCAGACAAAGGTCCTTACTATAACTCAGGTAACAACAACTGTGTGTGTGTGTGTGTGTGTGCGTGTGTGCGTGTGTGTGACTCCTAGTTGCTGATGCAAATCACCACACTTTCACACTTTTGTTGCAACTGTACTCATAAAAAAGGTTCATGTGTGAAACATCTGCAGATGGTTTTACCAACGTTTTCACGTGGTGTTCTCAGTGAGGTCAGGCCCCGCCCACTGTCACTTACAGGGGACTGTGATGTGATGTCCAATAAATTGGACTGTAATGCTTTTCCAGATGAATCTATTGTGTGTTCCTGAATGTGTTTCTGATGGTTTCAAACTGCAAACTGAGAGAAACACCTGACGAAGGTCTGTCAGGGCTCTTTGAACTGGAACCTTCCACATTTACAAGAAGTGTTTCTGTCCCGTAAAGGTTTCAGGACTCATCTAGAGGATTTTGGAAATGGTTTTGCTTATTGGCTGATCAGCCTTAACAGAGCTGAACAACCTGCTATGAGGGACCACAGAGATGTTTGTCTGCATCTGTTAAAGGGCAGACACCTCCACACCTCCACACCACCTGCAGTTCACTGCAAAGCCCTCAGAGATCCTCAGAGAGCTCTGAGCTTCCTAAAGTGGTTTCAGTGGTCCTGTTGTTTGTCATGTGGGTCTGAGGAGGGGAACACAGGTCTTCCTGAGATGCTTTATAGAGGTTCACAGATCCTTTCAGAGATCATTGAGGAGGTTTTGGTGGCCCCATTAAATCAGAGAGGTTGATGAAACACAGCGACTGTGTTTGTGTCCTTTAGCCGTTCCTCTGAGTCCTTGGTTGGACTTGATAAGAGGATCCCAAGGGGTTTTGATAGAGTTTCACAGATCTTTGGGAGGATTCTGTACTTTGAAACGAGTTGCCTGAGGAAATAAGACTGTAAAAATATGTTCTATGTTTAAAATCCTTTAAAAAAGAGTGTAATAAACAGGCTGCTGTGTAAATTACTCCATGTGCACTGTAGTTTGAAGGTGAAATCATTGGAGGTCTTTGTGTGTTCCTCTTTTATAAATACTTCTATTTTTCCTAAATATAACATTTCAATCTTTCTTTAGTTTTATTTGTTCACTTCGTGTTCCCTTTATTTTTTACTGTTCCTTTTAGATTTCAATGTATGTAAAGCACATTGGAAACGTTGTTTTTTGAAAATTATCATTATTTGTTGGAGTCCCCAAAAATACTCTCAGTTGTTCCTGGGTTCCCCGAGGTTTCAGGTGTCTTCCGGGCCGTCGGTCAGTCACTCAGGTGGTCTTATAGGAGTCCTAGGAACCCTTGCAGGAGTCTGTTGGTGCTTTGTGCCATTTCAATGATCTTTGAGAAACTCCAGTAGTCCTGCAGTTGTTTTTAAGGATCTTAAAAGGTTTCAGTGGTGTTTGAGTCCAGAGTTGAGAGTCAAGTGACAAACTGTGAAGCTACCCTTTAACGTCCGAGTGTAAACTTTTCTCATCTCTGTTTCTGTGTGTCAGATGAGATGACCTTTCTGTGGAGGATTAAAGAGGAGCTGCTTACAGGCTTAAACCTTCTCTCTTTGTCTGCAGGGTCTCAGAGGATCAGCGACAGTGAGTTTTCAGATTACGACTGTGAAGACGGCATCGGGGTGATATCAGGTGAACTTCATATCTCATCTAGTTCTTCAGTGTTGAAGCCCAGTCAGACCAGAAGTCGTCAAAGTGAAATTAATTCACGTTTTGGTGAAACATGAAGTTAAATTCTTATGTTGAATTCTCTTGAAATGATTTCCTTAGTGTTTTTTTAGAGAAGCTTAACCCCCAGAGTTTCAGCTAAAGTGTCTCCTCCTGAAAATCAAGGACAGCATCTAGAGCATGAAAAAGTATTAACTTGGGCAGTGCTGGGAGGCGGAGCTAAAACACACCTGCTCACTCCCCAAAAGTGGTTTGAGGTTTAGTTACTTTTTAATCACAGAATCATGTGACATAATGTGAGCTGATGCAGTTAAGCCGCTGCTCGCTGCGATTTACTGACATGAGGCAACGACAGAGTTTCACTGTGACTGGATCCTGGTCTGACTGAACCTTTGGAGCCAGACTCCCTGCCAAGGTGGATGGTTCAACTCCTGCTCTGTTCCTGTTTATCCAGACTACAGACAAAATGGGCGGGACTTCCACAGCTCCACCCTCTCAGTGCCAGAGCAGGTGATATCGTCCAATCACTGTTCGCGAACCGACATGGTCAGGATGAGGTCACGGTCGCCGAGCCAACCCCCTCCTCAAAGGTAACCTGCTGTCTGAAATGAAAGTTGTTAAGACAAATCTAGATGTGATGAAATTAATCCTCATTGGACAATCAGACATTCAAGGTGGGATCAAATGGAAACAGGAAGCAGATGAGGTGGAACCGGACCATTCAGAGAAAATGGGAATATTGTGTTCCAACAGAAACGTTGCTCTTCCAGTGTGACCGAAACATTGGAAGCAGTTTTCTTTTCTACCAAACTTAATTTATTTTTGAATGGCGAACAATCCAGTCAATCAGCTTCCAGAAAGGCCTCACCTTGACTCATTGTCACTCTGTCTTAACCAGTCAAGTCTGACCTCTGACCTTTGGTTGTCAGCAGTAATTCTCTGTACCCGTTGTACCGGGAGGACGCTGTGCGGCTGCTGCGAGGCTCCAAACTGAGCCGGGCGTACTCTGACGCCGGCCAGTACAGCAGCCTGGACAGGTAACTACAGCAGGGCACAGCAACACACCTGACATGGGCCACATGGACACCAGCCTATCAGCACACAGTCCTATTTTTTTTACATAACATATCAAGATGGGAGTACTTTGTTGTTGTTGTTTTTAGAATGAACTAGGTGGGTCAGCATCAAACTCGTACAGACTATGTAAACACACCTGAACGAGGATCTGATCCAGGTTCGAACGGGGTGGCTGCAGTGCTGGTGGTCTATGTACCGGCTGTAGACTGTACGCTGTCTTTAGGACTGTAGTGCAGGTTTCAGAACTGAAAAAGAGCTGCTTCTGTTCCAGCATTCACTGGTTTCAGTACTGCTCGCATTATTCCTGGGACACGTTTTACTCAAGAGAACAATCAATCTTTTAGTTAGACAGCTTGTTTTAGTACCAGTCACATGACCAGTGTTTGCACTTATATGATACTGGTGATACTGGCTGTACTACTGGTTTTAGTACAAGTCATAGTACAAGTTATAGTTTGAGTTTTGTATTTTTTATGTCTAATATTCAGTTTTAGTCATGGTCATATTATTACTTGTACTAGTGATTGTGCTCATGTCTTGAATTGTTGTGTTTTGTGTTGTGTTACCTTTAGTACTGGTTAATCTGGTTTAACTTGTGATTATAGAACTGGTTGTAATCTTTGTTTTAGCACTGATTGTAGACCTGCGGATGCTGGTTGTACTGGTTGTAGTCCAGGTTGTAGTCCAGGTTGTAGTCCTGGTTGTAGTCCTTGTTGTAGTCCTTGTTGTAGTCCTGGTGGTTGTCCTGGTGGTAGTCCAGGTTGTAGTCCAGGTTGTAGTCCTGGTGGTAGTCCAGGTTGTAGTCCTGGTGGTAGTCCAGGTTGTAGTCCAGGTTGTAGTCCTGGTGGTAGTTCAGGTTGTAGTCCAGGCTGTAGTCCTGGTGGTAGTCCAGGTTGTAGTCCAGGTTGTAGTCCTGGTGGTAGTCCTGGTGGTGCTGCCCTGTCTGACTGCCTTTTCTCTGTGTACGTAGGAGATCATTGAGGAGAATGTCTGTTGCAAACTCTCTCGATTCCCACGACAGGTACTCAGCTGAAGTAGAAATAGTCGCAGTGGTAGTAACAGTCACAGTAAATGCAGGATGAAAAGGCATCACATTCTCATACAGGTGTGTGTTTTTCTCTGTTTGTAAGATATTTTAATGGTGCTAGCCAAACTCCCTGGACAAACCACATGGTGAATGGGAACTGTGAGGACTACAGGTAAGCTTTAAGGCCATAAGGTAGTGTTCTGAAACATGCCAAGCAGCACTTAGTGAATCCTGTTCTGATGGTTCTTTACTACCTGCTAGTAGCTGATCAATCAGTGGGGGGGTCAGGGCTGGTAGCCTGTACCGGTTGGCTCTTTAGAGGACTTCAGGCACCTGTGTTACAGAGGAAACACCCAAATAGGTGCAGTTGTGTTTTGGGGTCAAAGGGCATTAGGAGTTTGGTGATTCATCATGTCCCAGAGTTCTGACATGTTTCTGTTCTTTAGTCAGGACTTCATTCCTGACTTCCCCTATGAACCTGATGCCTACGATGAAGAACTTCTGAGGTAATTAGACAGACAGTTAGACATTTGGACGGTCGGACAAATGTAGATTTAGGAGAAATTAGCAGTGTTTCAGTCTCACTACCTCCTTCCCTCCATCTAGAGGCCTTTCCTCAGTACAGATTACATCAAGTTTTAAGTGGAACAAATGTTCTGTGCAAAATAATCTTAACTCAAAGGTCCACAAAATTGTTTTTCCTCTTAGAAGATCAAACTTAAAACCTGGTTACTTCATTAAATGACATCAATCATCAGTGCGACATATTTGGTTCTAGAAGCTTGTTAATGAACCTTTAAATTTGAGACTTAACTGTCAAATCAAGACTTCAAACTGTGGTGAGGCAAGGCCTTAGAAACTCCCTTATTTCTCCCCCAGCATCATCTCAGTGAGGCCTTAAAGGAATAAAGTGCCAAATACAAAATCTGACTTCAATTTTTATTTTTTCAGCCCCTCTAACCTTCTTTTAACAGCCTCAACAGGTATGTCCAGCTGACAGTTTCAGGGTAACAAGAGTAACTAACCTCATCTGCAGGTGAAGTAGGTGTCATGGTTACAGCAACCAGGTTGCCATGGTGGCAGTGGTTCACAGTTGTCGCGGTGATGTGCAGGTACAGTCGGGGGATGGACCGGCAGGATTACTACAGCCGCTCCCGGTCAGCTGACCAGCGAGCCATGGCAGGCCGACCCATCTATAATCGTTCTCACTCCACTGACCGTGCTGACTCCGCCCACCTGAGGTCTGGACACTCTGCTCCTTCCTCACCTTCCTTGACCAGGTGACCCGCAGCCAACAAATCAGAAAGCAGCCCGCCTCCACAGTGTTTGCTGAATGGGGTTCTTGTAAGAGAAGCATAATGGCTGAATGTTGGCTCCACCCTTTTCTCTTTGCACCTCCCCTCTGCTTTCTGATTGGCTCACAGAGGCATTACATCACTAAGAAACCTTTGGTTGTCCATTTGTATTGTGTTGGGCATCATTTTCTGGAATGAACCTTTATTTTTTGTGCATGTTAATGTTTGACCTTTTTTTTTTATTACAGTATTTTATGACTCATCCAGTTTATTTTGCAGCATGCTGCTGGTGACTGCTCCTCCTGTCTGTTTGTTGTCTGTCAGTCGTGTTTCAATGAAAACAGATTTGAAAACAGGGTTTTCCATTTGTACCCTGTAAAAGCAAACTCTGTCTGGACTTTCAGACTCGTTCTTATAAACTGTGACATGTCAGTCGTGTTTTCCTTCACTGGAAGAGAAGAAAAAACAAATATAGATAAAGAAAATCAGTGTGGGGGTAAACACAGGTAAACCACTTGTGATTGCAGCCAGAGGGAAAACAGAGAAACTGTTTTCTGTTTTAAAACTGGATCATTAGCACTAATCCTCTGTGCCTGTGAAGTTAACAAGCAGAGGGAAACCCAGACTTCTGGATCCACCCTGACTGGAGGACAAAACTCATAACTTCCAAAATAAGCGAAACACAACACATGGTGAAAAGTTTGATGTCATGTGATTACAGGTGAAACACCTGCTGATCAAAAGTTTCTCTCCTGAGATGATCAAATCAATCACTGTAACCATGGAGACAGTGTCCTGTGATCAGTGCATTGATTTATTGATTGACTGAAGGCAGTGTCATCAATCACGTGTGACCCTCAGGACCCTAGAGTACATTAGTTTCTAGCTTTTTGTATGCTAACACAACATAGCATAGCCTGGCTAAATCAAAGTTTACATAAACAAAAGACTTAATTTTATTGGCCAGGACCACTTTCACCCCGACCCTTGACCTTGCAGCCGCTCCCTTGCTCTGTCTAACCTTTACCCTTGGGTTGGTTGTTTGATTCCTGTGCTGTTGTTTTGTTTTCAACAGAGCGAACCCACGAGGAGGATCAACTCAGACGAGTCCATCAGGGACGCCGGTCTGCAACCGCAGAGGACGCCAGCTCCCCATCGTCCCTCCCAAAGGAGCTCCGGACAGAAGTACGTCTGTTAGTTACCTTGCAAGTGACTCCTCCAAGCTGAGGTCACAGTCACAACACCTGTGCTGGTGTTTTAGTACTTATCAAAACCACGATGAGAAACGGTTCCTTTTTTAAAAAAGAAGCAAAAAAGGGAATCTGATATAAAAACCAGCCCGCATGCACGTGGGTACAGGTAGACAACTGGTTTTGCAAATACCTTGGCAATAAAAAGTCTTAAAAAGAGCTTGTAACCAATCCTTATAACTCATTTTAGTCCTCAACTGTAGACTCATAGTTCTACCCCACCTCCATTCTGAATAAAGTTCAGACACTGCAGACCAGTGCACGGAGCGTTTAATCAGTTTGAAACATCCTGCAGTGTGAATCACCAAACTGCAGAAGAATGCACAGCAGGAGACAGTCTGGTTGTTTGCAGTGCAAGAGCTATAAAAAAAAGGATAAATAAAGAATTGGCATAATAAATAAGTTGAGTGTAGAGGGAATGAAGAAGAGTGCAAACAAACCCGTTTAGATTTGAGTAGTTGGGTCTGAAGTTTTCTTTTCAGTACTCAGTATCCTGCTCACAGTATCAAACTGTTCTAACAAGAGAATTTTCTTATTTGTTTTTCTCGACAGGAAAACCTGAGTGCAAACACACAGAAGCTAAACTTTGTAACAAATAAGCTGAGTGAAACATGATGTGATGCACTAACTGCCCCAGATTCTAATCAATGACAGACAAAACACCGATCTTGAAATACATAATAATATAATGACACCTGCACACAATACAAGTTTTTTAAATTTCTTAAAAAGCAAAGACACTCGAGCCCCAAAGCGACGATACATGACTGATATATTGGAGAAATGGACCTGAGTGGGGGTGGCAGCCTAACAGAGGGTTTTATCTTTCAGATGGAGGAGAACCCTCTGACACTGTGCAGACAGGTACACACTGTGATCTGTGTAGTGAAACACCTGCGTGATGTTCACCTGCTTTGAGGCCTCTGTCTTAGAACTAGACGAGTTCTGCTTCATTGTTGTACATTTGAAAGGAAAAGCTTCTGGTCCTTGCTGTCGTGTTTGCCTTGTACTCGTTTGATGTCAAACCTGCCTGACAATAACTGAGAGCTCGGGATGTGATTGAGAAAATATGATTCACAACATCTAGTCGTGCTGGGGCATGCTGGGAGATGCTGTCCCTCTGGAAGCTCTACGTTCTGTACCACAATCAATTCATGGTCTCAGTCTCCTCTGATCTGAATACATCAAACTTTTTGTGGTCTGAACATGTCAAAGTGCTTCTGTCATTGTCTCCTCAATTCTGATTTCCATCCATCCACTCATCTATTTACGCACGTTTATCCCGGTCCTGGTGTTTGGCAGAGACCTAGCCAAGTCCTCCTCCAGCTCTCACTGGGGGTTCCCACAAGAACCTCAGTGTGATAAATGTAGTATAATTAGTGGTAGCTGTGTTTGTAGGAGCCATTGCCCTTCGTAGGGTCTCCAAAGAGATCCTTGTCCGAGTGAGACAACAAGTATAAAACTATGAAACGGCATTTGTGCAAAGCAACATGAAATCAGCCAGTAAAGTTATTGAGTGTAACTGGCTGGACTGTCAACGTTTGTGTGTAAGATCACAAGCGCAAGTGTCACCTTTGCCAGACGCTTTGACTCGCCCGAGTCCGTCACACTGTGGAGCTAATGCTGGAGCCTGAAGGACTGAGAACCTGCTCACCGTGCTGCCTTACCTCAGATTTTATAGTCTCTTTGTCTGATTTGCAAAGAAAAACAGTAGTTTAAACAGTAAAGGTAAAAGCGATTGATGAGCTGTTGAAACTCCTCATGTGATCATCCTCACCTCATTGTTTGTCTGCTTTCATTCATCTCTGATCATCTCTTCTTTTTATTTGTCTGAACTCTTTTGCTGTCCATCAGTTTTGTCCACGACCACCACAGGAGCACCAAGTCCACCTGCTCCTCCCAGTCAGCAGCATCAGACCCCGCCCTCTGTCCACAGACAAGGCCCTCCCCTTGTCAATCATCAACCACCGCCTCAAATACGAGTCCAAGCTCCTCCTCCCTCTAGAACTGGCCAACCCCAACCACCTCTTGCACCTGTGTCAGGTCCTGTCCAAGTCCAAGCCCCGCCCCAAACTCCTGTTCAAGTTCAAGCCCCGCCCCCCACCCCCACCCCTGCACCTGTCCAAGTCCAAGCCCCGCCCCCCGCTCCTGCACCTGTCCAAGTCCAGGCCCCAATCCCAAATGCACCTGCACCTGTACCTGCCCCAGCTTTGTCCCAAGACACACCCTCTGCTCCCTCAGCTACTCAAGCCCCCCCTCCTCCCCCAGCTGCTTCTCCAGTCCCGCCCCTGACTGCTGCCCCTCCCTCAGCTCCTGTGTTCCAATCACAGGTACCTCCTGAACCTGCCCTTCCTTCTGTTCCTACTCCAACACCTACTGCGAGCCCCTCACCTGCCCCTTCACCTGCCCCGCCCCCACAGACTCCAGGTGTGTACATCAGAGGTTTGATCTGTGTGTAAACGTGTCTGTGTGGTCAGTCCAACCCTGTAGATCCGATAGAACCATCATGCAGTGACTGTAGCTACATCTGTTTGTATCATTCTCCATTTCATGTGTTCATTCATTCATTCATTCATTCGTTCATTCATCATTCATTCTTCCTTGTTGTTACGTCGCTCTGATGTCGTCACATCCCACCGATGGCTGTTAGAGCCAGACAGACGCTCAGCGACACCTGGAGGGACCAGAAAAGGCAAGTCATAGTGTCAGGTGGATCTGATGTTGCGTTCAGATGATGTCATGAACTCATGAACCAATCAAATGTTAAGGATGAACACTGGGATTTGACTTCCCTTGCTGGTTTAAGTGGTTTGAAGGGTCACAGTCTGAGAGTCACTTTAGTCCGACCAATCATCTCTCTCTGGTATGATGCAGAGGTCACATGGGAGGACCAGCAGAAGAAAACAGCCAATGGTATGTCACAACCTTGTAGGCCCACCCAGCTCCAAGCAGGTAGCCCCTCCCCCTGTAGAAGGTGCAGTCACGTGACCCGTCACTCAATGAATCTGTGACGAAACGGTAATTAGAATAGAGGAAACAATATGCTTTAGACATCCTGTTTATCCATCCATCATCCATCCATCCATCCATCCATCCATCATCCATCCATCCATCCATCCACCCAGTTTCTCATCTGTTTTTCTTCTTGTCTGATGAAAGCTTCTCTCTTGTCATG
>JAPZDZ010000008.1:15721-27062 GCA_029783805.1 Acanthurus tennentii | reverse complement strand
ACACATGAACACATGAACAGGTGTGTCACAGCATCAGGTTCAGGAAGCTTTTTAGCTGTGATGGAAAATAACCTCCACTTCAGGTACCCATGATGTTCTTTAGTTTTTCATGCTGACAGTGACGTCACCATGAGCGTGTTCCTACCTGAAGGGCCTCCTCCATAGAAGTTCACCTGGGATTCATCTGAAACATTGACATTTACACAACAGCAGGTAAGTCACACTTATCTGTAACCCGCCGGTTCATTGTCACTCTGATGGGGTTTATTGGGACACAAGATGTTATCAGTAACAAAGGTAACAGAGCAAAGGTTGCTTATCGAGCTCTACCACTAGATGTCAGCGTATCACAGGAGAGAAACGTCAGTAGAACTTGTTTTTTTAACAGCTGGGAAATGTTTCCCTGTGTGTTGGTAGATGCATTTAACACTGTATGATAAAATGTGAGTTTGTGTTGTCGGACGTTACTGATCAGGTGTCACTGACATCCACTCCTCTGTGTGTCAAGTTTGTAAAATGTTTGTTATTAAAAATGTGTATTTTTATACTTATTATACTTCTTGGATAAGATGCAAAGACTTTGATTGGATGTTACATCATCGGGGAGAAAATCAGCAGTTTCTCGCAGTTCTTGAACGCTCCTCATCCAGCAGCAACAAAGATTGAAAACACTCTCTTTTCTGTCTTTATGGTCAGAGGCAACTTACTGTGAAGCTCCTGAGTCGCATCTTCTAAAGATGTAACCAGACATTTAAAAACCAAAAACTGATCTTTTCTTTATTTGATAGTGATGCTCAATTTTTCAAAAGTGGCTCTTCTGTATCTAAATGCTGAAGCAGGAACTTTATTGATTACTTTGGTTCAAACTTTGGTTTAAACTGGTTTCTTCTGATTTCACTCACATTTTTTTATCCAGCAGTTTTTTTCAACTGTGACCGTTAAATTCTCTGTATTGATATTCGTTATTCAGTTCAACCCAAGTCCAATTCTTACATTTGATAAATGCTCAACATTTTACCCAGCTGCCTCATCATTAAATGTTTTATAAAGGATAAATTTTCATTTTCAGTGTTTGTTTTGTACATCATGAATACAATATTGACTTATCCTCATCTTTTACTAGAACTTGTCAAAGATTTAAAAAAAAATCAAGGTGTCAGTTCAGGAGTCGTGTTTGTGTCCTGGTGAACGTAACGCTGCGGAGTCAAACTAAATTCTGCATTACAAACAGAAACACGATGATGAAATTAGCAGCAGACTTTTGATCTGCAGTCTTACCGAGCTGATCGGGAGAGACAGCATTCATACTCTCTGAAACAACAGAAATGACATCATCATTAACACCGATGACAAAAACAGTTCAGTCAAATAATCATCAGACATTAAAGCCAACAGTTACTGACATTTCAACGTGTTGGTAATCAGTGTTGTTGAGAAACTGTTCGCTCAGACATGAGACAAGTATTTCCTGCACAAGTTAACACATTTTAACAAACAGATTTGGGAACAGTTTTGCTTTAGTTGTCTGAGTTTGTCATGACAGAAAAAAACATGTCTGATCATGAACAACAGATCATGTTGGATACATTAATATGTCGATGATTTACTTGTGTGTATCTGTGTTTAACCAGGCCGGTTTTCACACTCATTTAACAGCCTGTCACTTCTTATTTCTGATGATCAACACTTGAGCAGTTACAATCAGAAGCAGAACAAAAGACATTATCCAACCAATCAGAGTCAGGTTCAAATTGAAGACCTGTGATTTGTTGTACACTATAATTACTAACTACTTTTCATTTTTGCGTTTCAACAAAATATCAAAACAAAATATCTTTTTTTAAATTAAATAATAACATATACTTAGTTGGAAAATTTGTAATTTGAATCAAGCTGAATAAATCTGTTACAAGTTTAGATTACTGACAAACTTCAGTGAATCTGTGAGATTTTTTAAGCAGATAATTTGTGACTCACCAGTGGGAGCTTCATCAGAGGTGGAGTCCTTATCTGATGGACAGACAGACAGACAGACAGACAGACAGACAGACAGATAAGATGGGTTGGAGGACACGTCAGCATGTCCAGAATATCCATGAACAAACCGGTGAGTTACCTGTTGAAATGGTTTGGATTCCAGCATCTGCAAACACACCAATTAATTAGTCAAATTACATCACAATCAGAGTGATACAGTCACGTTTTGTTATGATAATTTATATTAATCACATTTTAAATTAAAATTTTTAATCTGACAAGATTTGATCTCACTCATAGAGTCGAGGTCTCCCTCCACCAGCAGGACGAACAACGAGAACAGAAGAAAAACGTTCCTGAAACAAACATATCCTTCAGTCGAAGAACCTTTGTTACCTCACAGAGCCACCATACAAAGATCAGATCAAACATTTATCAGAAGTTGCATAATATTTAATTAATTTTTCATTGTGACCGCTCAGATACTTCTTTAAGCTTCAGGTCGGCCTGTGATTTGGCAGGTTTTTTAAACACCACTTCACACTGTAACCAGACAGCCGACATCAGCTGAAATCATGTTTATTTCTGAGGTTCTGGCTATTTTTTAAATTTGGATCAATTTATTTAAACATTTGCTCTGTGGGCTGATTTAAATTGAGGCATTCTGAAGTTTAATTAGTAACCGGACAACAATTAAAATGTTTCAGTAATCTGATGTCATTTTGAGTAAATACAGTCTCAACTAATTCTACATTAAAAAATAAATACATTTTAAAAAAACAACAACTTAGCATCTCTGCACCAATTATCACTTTCACATGTATGTGTGTGTGTGTCTATATATATATACACACACACACATTTCATGTCTGAACCTTTGATTTCATTTTTACCATTAAAAATAAGAAGTTTCATGTAACTCAGGTTTAAAGTTATTGATTTGAATATTTAAACTGACACCTCACATTTTTGAAACATTTGACCTTCAAATAAAACTGAACTTTATCCATAGTAACACACACACACACTAATGCAGACACACTGAATAAGTGAAGTCAGAGAAAAGACTGGATGACACACACACAGTAAAGTAAAAAAATCAAGTAAAAAAGGAAAAACTTTTCACGATTTCTGAACAGATGTTCATGTTTCCAGCTTCTCAATGTTTGTTAACCCCTTCATGTCTGTAGAATGTTGCATTATGGGACAACAGATTTTAATCCAATAGCTGTTTTTGCTCATTATTGTTTAACAGAGTGAACAGACAGAAAGAAATAAAGGAGATGATGCACATACCTGGTGAGCATGATGCTGCGAGGTCAGACAGTTGGATCAATACAACAGGTAGGCAAACAGGTAGACAGGCAGGTAGACGGGCAGGTTACAGTACTTTAGTATTGCGCTGCAGGAATCTTGTGGCTCTGAGCGTCTGAATGGTGACTTATATATCTGCCTAAATGTCACCGGAGAGAGAGAGAGAGTGAGAGAGAAAGAGGGAAAGTGTGAGTGAGTGTGTGGGTGTGTTTAGTGTGTGAGTTTCAGGTTACTGTATTAAAGTTCAGTTTTGAGGTGAAGAAGACTCCGACAGGTTCATATTTCCGTATCTGTTAGGACCCTGAAATTAAACTTAAACCATGTGCAAGTGGAACAGCAGACAAAGTTAGATTGGCTTAACATGTCGACATGACGCTGTTGTGACCTCACCATGATGTTGACATGATGTCATCATGATGTCGCTGCAATGTGGCCATTCAGTTGACTTGATGTTGACATGATGCCGACATGATGCTGACATGATGCTGACACAATGTCAACGTGATACTGATGTGATGTCAACATGATGTCGCCACAGTGTTGACATGATGCTGACATAATGCTACATGATGCTGACATAATGTCGACATGATGTCGCCATGATGTCGACATGATGTTGACATGATGCTAACATGATGTCGCCACGATGTTGATATGATGCGGACATGATGCTGACATGATGCCGACATGATGCTGACATGATTCTGACATGATGTCGACATGATACTGACATGATCTTGACATGATGTAGACATAATGCTGACATAATGTTGACATGATGTTGACATGATGTTGACATGATGCTGACATGATGTTGTCATGATGCTGACATGATGTTAACATGATGCTAACATGATGTTGACATGATGTCGCCATGATGTCGCCATGGTGTTGATATGATGCTAACATGATGCTGACAAGATGCTGACATGATGCTGACATGATTCTAACATGATGTCGACATGATACTGACATGATCTTGACATGATGTAGACATAATGCTGACATAATGTTGACATGATGTTGACATGATGTTGACATGATGTCGACATTATATTGACATGATGCTAACATGATGTCGCAAAGATGTCGCCATGGTGTTGATATGATGCTAACATGATGTTGCCATGATGCTGACATCATGTTAACATGATGCTGACAAGATGTCGACATGATGTTGACATGATGCTGACATGATGCTGACATGTCGCCATGATGTTGCCATGATGCCAACATGATGTCGATATGATGTTGACATGATGTTGACATGATGGCGACATGATGCTGACATGATGCTGACATGATGTCGCCATGATGTTTACATGATGCTGACATGATGCTGACATGATGTCGACATGAGTCGACATGATGCCAACATTATGTTGACATGATGCCGCCATTAAGTTGACATGACGCTGATATGATGTTGCCATGATGTTGACTTGATGCTGACATGATGTCGACATGAGTTGACATGATGCCAACATGATGCCAACATGATGTTGACATGATGCCGCCATTAAGTTGACTTGATGCTGACATGATGTCGCCATGAAGATGACTTGATGCTGACATGATGTTGACATGATGTTGACATGTTGTTGACATGATGCTGACATGTCGCCATGATGTTGACATGATGTTGCCATGAAGTTGACTTGATGCTGACATGATGTTGACATGATGTTGACATGTTGTTGACATGATGCTGACATGATGTCGACATGAGTTGACATGATGCCGACATGATGTCGACATGATGTTGACATGATGCTGACATGATGTCGACATGATGTTGACATGATGGCGACATGATGCTGACATGATGCTGACATGATGTCGCCATGATGTTGCCATGATGTTTACATGATGCTGACATGATGCTGACATGATGTCGACATGAGTCTACATGATGCCAACATTATGTTGACATGATGCCGCCATTAAGTTGACATGACGCTGATATGATGTTGCCATGATGTTGACTTGATGCTGACATGATGTCGACATGAGTTGACATGATGCCAACATGATGCCAACATGATGTTGACATGATGCCGCCATTAAGTTGACTTGATGCTGACATGATGTCGCCGTGATGTTGACTTGATGTTGACGTGATGTTGACATGTTGTTGACATGATGTCAACGTGATACTGATGTGATGCCATTGTGATGCTGAAATGATGACACCATGATGTCGCCATGATGTTGACTTGATGCTGACATGATGTTGACATGATGTCATCATGATGTTGCCGTAATATCACCATTAAGTTGACTTGATGCTGACGTGATGTTGACGTGATGTTGACGTGATGGTGGTGTGACGTCAACATGATGTTGATGATGAGTGTATTCTTAAGGTTTGGTGCCGGGTTAGCTTGTGTGTTATTTCAATGGCACCTGATACGAAGGACAGCTGGCCTGTAGATTCCTCTCTGAATGGCTACGTTTATACAGAAGCAGGTGGAAATGTGCTATTTTTTGGCTTCACCTGTGCTGGTTGTGCCGCTTGCTTTGATATTACCTCACTTCTAATGTTATCTAATGTTATCAGGAAAAGTGGTGGATGTACTTCCCAGCTGATTGTGACACCACAATGACTGTAGTGCTTTTTACACCCACTGCTGCTTTTTGTACAGAACCTAACCCAGACAAAGCATCCTAATGAGCAGTTTTTCTGTTTCACTCAGAAAAGCTTCTCTCTGACTTCCATTTTATTGTAACCTTACCTAAGTTCTGAATAACTGGCCAACAATTCTTTCCCCAAAGCTAACAAAGCAGAAAGAGGGAAAGCAAACTGGCAGCCCTCCAGAGTTCATTTGGGCTTCCAGAACAGCGTTAATGTATGAGAGATGAACAGCACAACTAATTACATGTCACATTGCTGAGCCATCTGAGGCTGATGGAGGTTCAGTTCTGTGTAAAGAGCATAAAGGTGCATGGTTGGAGGATGATAATCTGTAGACCACCACCTTACATGGCCTTAGAGTCTTTTGTGTGTCCCACCAAGTTTGTCTTGGGGAAGATGAGCTGCCCAAAGATGTCAAAATGATCAGTGCTGAGTTTGCTAGAATTCAAGGAGCTGGTCAGCTGGCTGACAGTTAGAGGAGGGAGGCTGCAACCCTGAAACCCAGAGCTGTCCTTGCTCATAGACAAGCTGATGCTGTTGATGAAGCGACAGTCACTGCCCCATTCTGGTCAACTTCTGGCACAACCTCTTCCTGTTTTGGTCATAGCTGTGAGGGAAGATCAGGCCTGAAACGCTCTGGCAAAGCGCAGATTTCTTCAGCAGAGCCATGGACAGCAGTTCTCAACAGCCTGATGTGCAGAGCTTCACCAGTAAGACCTGGGACACATCGAGCATGTGCATCTGATGCACGTCTTCTTATATTTTCTGCATCTGCTAAAACAGATAAGAGCAGCCACACAGCGGCAGGAGACGCCGATCGGAGTCACGTCGACAGCGACACAACACTTTTGCTCATGAGGTTCGCCGATTTTTTCAGTGAGACACGTGCGTCTCTTTGTGAAAAGGAGAGAAATAACCTGTTTTCAGTAATTATGACATTGTATCAGCAACATTCACTGTATTTTCAACATTTCCAGTGTGTCTTTCAAAATAAAAGCTCCCATAAGAACGTCTGCTTAAAGAATTCCTTTTCAAAGTTGTGATGATTTCCTGCTCTGTCTCTCTCTCTTTTTTGAAACACTTTCAGGTGCACCAGTTTTTGGTGGAAACTAAATAAAATTAAATGACAAGAAGCCTTTAATGTGAAAATTTTCATGTTAAAGAGAACTTCTACACAAAAACTCCATGAAGAAAGACAGAGCAGTGATACGGGCAGACGCAGCAGCCTGTAAGACTTTAGGTGCTCACTTATCTTTCATCTCGGTGGTGCTGACTTCTGAAATATTTTGTTGCTGCAGACATTTTCTGAGCTGTTTGTCCATTTTAATTGAGAGAAAGTTTTTGAGGAAGACAGTTGGATCAATGATAAATCAGGAACTCACTACATTCACACGGCCAACACGGCGAACAAAACAAAGCAAAGAGAAGAAGCTCAGATTAAACACACACACACACACACACAGAGCCTTTATGGACTTTCCTGACGTCCTCACAGTTCAGGGAATCCCCCCTCTAACAGACTCACCGGCAGTCTGAGCATTAGCAGCAGGTCGAGTTACAGCAGAACACAGAACCTTCCAGACTCAGATCCCTCTGATAGAACCTGAGGAACAATCAGAGCAGAACAATGACGTTTCAGCTGGAACACCTGAAACAGGTTCTGTAAATTAAATGTCTTGGATATGAAAATCAGACATTTATTTCCCCACAAAATCCCATTTGGTCAAAACTTTATGATAGAGAAAACAAATAAAGTAAAAAAGGTAAATTATAAAATACTTAAGTGTCTGCAAATATTCTTCTTGTTTTAAGAACAGACATTTATTATTGATTTATTTAAACTTATAAGTAAAATTTGAAAGCATGTGGAACAAATCTGACTGTTCTTTATCATCTGTTCAGGTTTCCGTCAGGTCGAACAGACACTCAAACAGCCTGTTTGTTCTTAAAGCACTTTTCTTTTTACAGATTCTATTGGTGCAGTGTGTAAACTGAATTTATGGGGTAAACAAAGTTATCTGAATCTGAGTGTTGTGGTTTGTGTCTCTTGTGGTTGATCTTTACAGTTTAAACAGCTTTTGGTGAGAAGAAAAACAACCCCAAACTCTTTTAATGTGGAAAAAAAGGAGTAAACACAAAGAAGAGGAAGATTCAGGACCTCAAACATGTCAGAAGACAGGTGTACTCACCTGTACTCACCTTTGATTTGGGCAGGTGGGGCTCAGAGCAGTTGATCAGATTTAGACTTTTCTGATTTGATAGTAAAACAATTAACCTTTTATCCATTGCAGCACAAATTTAAACATAAAATAAATTTAAAAAAGATGTTTAACCCTTTATGTGTTTTATGAGTTTTAGGTAGTACAGACCTAAGTGTGTGTGTGTGTGTGTGTGCCATTAAAAATAAAAAAAGCAGGTAAAATAGCTTCTGTCTCCAGGGATCACGTCACACACACACACATACACACACTGATGTCTGCGGTGGTGGGGGGGTCTCGGGGGGGCCGTGTGGTATTTGAGTATCAAAGCTTCTTCTGTCTGAAAACGTCTTTCTGTGTAAACGGAGTCGACTGAATGGCTGAAGAAGCTTTTAAAGCAGCTGCTTCATTCAGCCGACGCTGCAGCTTTGAAACACAGTAAGGTCAGATTTACATGTTTATAGAGCTTTCACCCTTTCACCCATTCACCCATTCATCAGCTCAGCCACTGTTTCACTCATCCATCCCTCCATCCTCTGTCCGTCTCAGGGTCTCCCACAGGAGACAGCGTGGACTGCTGTAAAATTACACCTGAAGCCTGTGAATAAAGCATTAAATCCCTGATATGATCCCAATAAAAGTGGGCAGGTTTTTCACACAGGACAGGAAACAGGAGCATCCGAAACCAGAAACGACTGGAAGAAGAAACAAGACGAAAGACTGGAGACAAAAGAGACAGTAAAGATTATTCAAAGAGAAAAACTCAGGGTTTCAGACATTAAACACAGCTGTGCTTCACATCTCGTCATAATTCAGATAAAAGAAGAGCCTGTCTGACTGAACAGACACACTGTAACGTAACGTACGAACTGACTGCGACTCCTTTCTGTCGGTGTCGCATTAATGTGTCTCAAGTCTTGAACTACTGTGTGACTCGTGTTGTCGAACACGTTTCCTTTCACATAAAGGTGCACAAACTCCATTTACATTACCAGCTGCTCAGCTAACCAGCATCTCACTGACTGTCGTTGAAGCGTTTGAAGCCAGTTTCAGTCGCAGACTCTCAGCCCGACTGTCCCCGACAACCCGAGTTCAACCTGAGCCGGTAAATCTGCAGTCGTGGAAACGGTTCAGTCGTTGCTACTTGATGTCAGCTCGACATTAATAAAGTTTGTCTGGTTCTTTAAATGTCTGCGTCGGTGTGCTGATTCTGTTTCCTCTGTTGAAATTTCAAAATGTAACATACATTTCTAAATCCATTTACTGTCAAAGCACCACCACCTGGCTGCAGAAGGCAAGCTTTGTGTGTCTGACATCATTTGATTTCCCAGAAATTCCATGCTGTGGTTTGACACACTGAAATCATCTTTTATATTCCGGATACTTGATTCTGATTGGCTGGAAAGTGTCCAACCACTGAACGCTGCTCGGTCTGAATCTGAATCCTGTCGCCTCAATGTTAAATAAATGAATAAACAAATAAATAAAGAAGACTTTTTTTCAGAACAGTGTTCTGACCTCCACTAGGGGGCGACTGTAACACAAACAGTCTGAACTCAGTGATCCTTTCACTACAAAAACGATCATCCCACGTCTTGTTCGCTGTTTCAGTGAAGCTGCCGCTCGTCCGTCTTCACTGAGCTCAGATCTGATCTGCAGCCGCAGACCGTAAAGTTGAACATTAAACTGTTTCAAGGTCGTTTTCGCTGTTTTATCTTCATCAAACCAGCTCGGACGCCCTTCAAGGACGCGTCCTCTCAGCAGGTTTCATTCTTTTCATTAAAGTGAGGAATTCAGACTGTGTTCGGTGCGCTGGAAGGTAAGTGACCCGTAAACCGAGCCGGCGAAGGTTTGGCTGGACGGCGGCGGGTTGGAGCATCTGCCAGCAGAGTGATGAGTCTCATCTGTCAGATCTTCATCATTAATCACAGACATACCAGACAGGATAACAACATGAAACAGATCCAGGATCAGCTGATATGAAAGTGTCTGCACAGACTCGGTGAGACTCGGACTGATTCGGTGCCTTATCTCATCATCATCCACTCGACAGGCTGAAATGAAGAAACACACAGGTTTTATTTTAGACAAGCTGAACCTCCGAACCCTGATTGGATCTTAAATGCACAATTAAGTGTTAAAAAGTTGGTTGGAAATATGAATTCAGTTTGTGTTGAAATTGTCATTAAAGCTTTTCAGTTCACGTCAGCGTTTCCTTTTAAAACACACAAACGAGTTTGTTTCTTGTATTCTAGAAAAAATAAAACCTCATAAATTTGAGTGTGAACAGATTCTAGTTTCAGTGTTTCCTGTCATTCATTCCTGTAGTTTGTTTCACTGACATCAGAGCTGTTTGTGTTCAGAAAATTCATTTTTAACATTCTGTGTTTCTCTTGAACTTCACACGTCGCTGGCGGAGAGGGTGACACATTTTAAGTTTCTTTAAGTTTCCACACAGAGGAGGACTTAACCTGACCATCATCGAGAAGGCTCAAAAGAGACAGCACTTTCTGAGAACACTCAGGAGAAACCAGCTCACTCAGAAACTGCTGGCGTCCTTCTGCCGTTGCTCCGTAGCAGCTTGACTTCCGGTTTGTGTGAGTGGATCGCCGGCTGCACGGCAGCAGACAGGAAAACGCTCCATGTCGTCAACATGGCCCAAAAAATCATCAGTTGCCCTCCCCCCACCCTGGAAGACCTGTGCAGTTCCCGCTGCCTCCGGAGGGCGAACAACACACCCAGGACACCCCCACTCTGAGCTGCAGACGTTTCAGGTCACTGAAAGCTCGGACACACAGACTAAAAAACAGGTTTTATGCAAAAGCCATAAGCGCAGTAAATACAGCAGGACCATGAGATTCTTATCTCCTCCAACTGTGCAATAATAATAATAATGAGTTGTGAGACACTGCAGATGAATGCGAATGCTGCTGTGTAAGTTTTTTATTTTTCTGTCATGCGTTTTTAATGTTCTTATTTATAAATATGCACTTTCAATTTCGTTGTACTTGTACAATGACAATAAAGACTTTTCTATTCTATTCTAATTCTAGTAAATAGAGCATAAAAGTCAATTTAACTCAGTTTTTATAAATTTGTTAAAACTTAAAAATCAGTTTCTTCAACGATCTCCTCAGTAATTTCCAGCTCGAATTGAAAACGAACTTCACTGGACAAAAATTTAAAAAACTTCCAATAAAAACTTGAGAGAGCACAC
>JAPZDZ010000007.1:23424600-23461163 GCA_029783805.1 Acanthurus tennentii | reverse complement strand
ACAAATGTAGGAGTTTGAATAAAATCTTTGAAATGTTTAAAAAAGTTTAGGCTTAATTGTTATTGATGATGATTCTATTTTTACACACTGTTATCACATAATAGCCTAATATAGCCTAAATCACATGAACAAGTATCAGATTGCAATGGTGATACACTGCAATATTAATCCATTTAATGGGCTAAAGCTCAACTAAAGATAGGATATTGTTCACAGTAAACTACTATGCATGTTTGCTATTACTGATATAGGCCTACATCTGACCTCCGGCCCTCCCATTGAGTGAACCACAGTGATCTGGCCCTCCATAGAAAAAGTTTGGGGACCACTGCTCTATGTTGGTATGTTACTTTGTAATGACCCTATTCATTTACTGGAGATACCACTATAAACGGCTTTTCTGCCTTGAGGAGACAAAGACGGTGTTACGAGGCGTTTTAAATGCACATGCATAAAACTACAACAACAACAACACTTTTAAAGACAGCTGAAAATATGCCTTCATATGCACTTGTAAAATTGTGTAAATGAAGTGATCAATGTTATTATAAATAGATTTTTTGCAACACGGTGTTAATTTCCGACATAAGTTAATTTAATTTGAAATAGAAATATATTTTTTTTTAATTGCTGTTCACTTGTTTATCTCCTTCATACAAACAAATCTATATTTATTATTTCCTTCCACAAATGTGGACATGTATCAAGTCCATGCCACTCCTGGGGGGAAGCTAATTTAAAGGAGTTATTATCCATCGTTATTACACTGAAAGTACGTCTGTCAAATTCAGTGACCTGAGTCTCATTAAGAAAAAACGTTAGGCGTCCGGTGTTCGGTATTGTATAACGTTGGAACATGCAGAAGCCTAAATATATCCCTTTACTGCTCAGCTGTTGTAACTTTAAAAATGACGCCCACTATCATTCTCAGCTGACGCAGGAGGAAATTTCTTTACAGGACAAACTGCTTCAGCCTGCAGACTGGAGGGCGGACTGGCGGAGCTTCCAGGCAGTAACTAAACCGCACCGAGACGTTTCAGGAGAAAACAAGGCAGAGCTGAAGCGCCTCACCTCGCTCTCTGCTGCTGTGACCTTCCTAAGCCTACCTCCGTCCTCACAGCCCAGCTCGCCGTCCGAAAACGCCTCCAGGTCGTCCTCTTCGTCGTAGTACCCCATGCTGTCCCCCCCATCGTCCCCGCTCTGCACCGACACCCTCTCACTCGTCATTTTCCTGCTGTCACCTTGGTTCTGCTCTGCGGATTGAAGCAGCTTGTAGTTGGTGACTTTCCTTGATTGTCACCTGATACGTGAAAGCCATGCTGGTAAACTTTCCCCCACCCCGACTTCCGATCTGAGGCCACCAGGGGAGGGGTCGAAGGGGTGATGGGCTCATGAGTCAGAGAAGATCGAGTGGGCTGCAATGCCCGCTTGTCATAACAAAATTAGACTTTGACCAATGCATATTCAAATCCGCATATTTGTTTACTGAAAAATTACCCCGAATAGCCCAAGATAAGCACCCGCAAAAAAAGGGAAAAAAAGAAATTAGCTCCTTTGAAACAGGCTATAAAATGACAAATTGATGATCTCTTATTTTGAAATGTCCCGGTAGGATTGGGCAGGCTTCCCCTGGGTTTTCTTTAAAAAATACTCTAAAGACAACCACATTTTTTCCTCCTTTCTAACCAAGTTTACTAAACTACAGGTGTAAAGTCACATGTTGGTTTAAACTTGTCATCAACATGTAGTAAGGTGATTATATGTGAGCAGATGGCACTCAGTGTGCGATAAGAACTGAGAGTCAGGCACATCATAGTTAATGTCCACCAGCTTGTCATTTAATAAAACCACAGATAATCTCTGAATCAGACCAGTGGATTTGCGTGTTTGATAAGAACTGCACAGTGTGTAACCCAGCTGTCATTATATCATGAACATGTTTGAATTTCAATTCCAGCAATGATTTATTTATTTATTTATTTATTTCTTTTTGCTCTGTTCTGTTTACAACAAAAGCATTGATTTGAATGACAACTTTCCAGCAAATCAGTGGAGGTCAGAGATTTCATCACGGTGTCTTGATCCTAATCCACATGGAATGCATTTCAGAAAGATTCACCAAAGACATGCGGGCTGACACTAATACAACATGGGTTTGCGTGTTGGTGTGTGTGTGTTTGTTTGTGAGTGTGTGTGTGTGTGTGCAATAAGAATTCAAAGAATAATATTCCCCAGAAGAGCTGGAAGTCTGATGATGCTTTTTTTTCTAGTTTCACAGAGAAAATGCTTTTAAACACGATTAAACAGTTTTACATGACAGCATGCACATGTAGATGGACGGATAGGGTATTATTGTAGCTATATCTGCCGCCCCCATTCTCTGACATACACAATCTCTCTCTCTTTCTCTCTCTCTCTCCAGGCTTTAATGCACTACAACAGCTGGCATCCTCTCAGCACATCTCTACACACTGAGTAGCCAGCCTGCTGTTGTTGCAACAGCATCATCCTCTTACACACAATAAACACAGCTACCAACTCTTTGAAAGGCTTGTCTACATTTTGCATGGATGCTCCTTTCTGCTACAACAGGGAGTAACTGAAGTCTACGAGGCTGTATGGAGAATAAGGTAAAACAAAACACATGGAAAACACACTTGTTTTCTGTGAGAACCTATACTGTATAATAAAACAAACATTTCAACAATAGCCAACCTTACATTGAACAACTGATCATACTGAAAAAGTATTTTTAATAGAAGCAGTCGCTATGTTAGCTTCTGAGTCCTATTAGACACACTGTTTATCACATGTAATCCTTTCATTTTTTGCTGGATCATTTTCTTCTCTCTAACTTCACATCCTCAATTTTCATCATTCTTAAAATATCCATGTTTGAACTTTGCCTAAGTCATGACGTTTTTACATTTAATTCAGTTAAATTCAGTTAGAGTAGTTAGATCAAAATTCAAATTGTGGGTTGACAATTTACAATTGTAAATTGTACAAATTTACAAATTTACACTCTGTCTCCCATTATACAATGACTAAAAATTTTTTAAAATGTTAAAATTACTGTATGTTTAATTATTGCCTTTGATGTATATTTGTTGCACTTTCCAGCAAAAAGATCACTTTCTTATAGCACCTTGAGTTTACATTATCACAGGTTCTCTTTTAACACACCTTTCAAAGCTTTTTCTGATGCCTAATCCATCCACGCGATTATTTGCAGATATTGGAGGACATTTATTCAAGAAGGTGTTCATCAATTTTGAAGGTGTGGTCAAAGTGTCCTTGTACAAGTTACTTCACCCCAAATTGCCCCTTTGGCTGTTTTGTGTGTGAATATGTGTGAATGAGTTCCTTATCAGCAGGTTTGCACTTTGTAGAGAAGCCACCGATTGTGAGTGTGTGAGTGGGTTGTGAAAGTAACTCTGTTGTGAAGCCCTTTAAGTAATTGAATGGCCGATGAAAAGCACTATGTAAATGCAGTCCATTTACCATTTCATGTCAAAGCAATTAACGGCACAGTTTGCTCCACATTAACTGCTACAGGGCTGACTGTGCCAAAAGTTTCAAGTAAGGGAACTCAGTTTTGAGAAAAGCATGTTAGGAACTGTAAAAAACTTCTCAGAAGAGAAGAGGCGAAGTAAGAAAAGCAAGGGTGCTCAGCAGAGAAAACATGTTGAGTTGGTGAGCTCAGGAGCTGGGCTTAAAATTTAGGTTAGGCCTCCACTCTTCCATCCACCTGGATGAGCAGGGGAAGGGTGGATGCCCAGCTGCACCTCTTGGCTTCAGAAATAGAGAAAGAAAGGAGGAGAAGGAAATGAGTGTAGCAAAAAGTTTAGCAACATAATAAGTTGTCTTGTTCAAAGGACTTACAGAAGCCTAAAAATCAGGACCACTTTTTGCATTCCCCTCCTACAGCCATGTTTGACCAGGAGCTCAGGGATTTTTTGCAACAACCGCAGGAGACCTGCCATTGTGCTGGAGGTCAGTCTGGTACCTCTGACTGACTCTTGATGGGGTTGGCATAGTTTGTCTGTCGCTGAAGCTGACAGCCCTCAGCAAACCTCTGAGGGCCTGAGGACCCATTTTGACTCAAAGCAAGGCAGTTAAAGAGAAGCAGGCTGACAAGGTGGTGGGGAACAGGACCAAGGCTCAGCTGCCACACTCCTCCAGATGCTAGAGAGAAAATCTTAAGTGGCATAATAGTTGCTACTTTGTAACTGCAATTTATGTCAAATCTTAATTGAACTCTAATTGCCTTTTTTCATAAACAAACCAAAGTGCTTGAACTTGGTAATCAAATCATTCCATATAGTTCACATATTATTGTGGTTGGCTGTTACTGCTCCTATGCTTCAGGTGCAGCAGACTCTTTACTCACCAACCTTCTCAAAATCAGGCTAAATCAGAGTTGGGTTTACCTTTAGACCTGAACTGGCACTGGCTGTTATCATCCACATATCTACACAAGCATATTTGTGTTTCTCTTTGTCTGGTGCAGTTAACAAACTCTTTAACCACACTGAACCTGCAGCTCTTAATCATTTTAATGAAAGTACAGAAGAATTATCAGCAAAATGCACTCATACTTTCAAAGTCAATACAGTGCTGTAAATTCTCTCCTGTGACTGATACTGTATACTGTGTGTCAAGTAAGATGCAAGTGCTTTAAAATTAAAGAAGTACTTTCCAAAACAATAGAGTGTTACAATTAAGATATACTTTGCATTTCTTCTTAAGTGTTGATCAATGGTAAAATTTGACCTGATGGTGATGCTGGAGGAAGACCAAGTTTGCATAAAATTTTATTTGAAATCTGTCAAATCCTTATGAAGAAAAGAAAAGAAAAAAGTGATCAAAATGATATAAATGTAGACAGGCTTAAGGAGACTGTAATTATAAATATAAAGACATAGCGTGCACAAGATGGAATAAGAATCTGTTGTTATTCAGTATAAAATGAGAACAATATGACACGAGTGGGACAGAAAACAGTAAGACTGAATGATAAGTGTTTCAGTTTTGAGTGTTTGCAGGCCTCAAGATTTTATAATCACCAACAAAGATTAAAGGTCGACCCTTTACATTGAACATAATCTGAGCTCAAACACCACAGCTTTGACATGAAATCCTTTGTCATTTGGGTCAGATACTTAACAAAGGAACTGGACAGTCAGTATGAGAATTCAGGTCAGTGGTATTAAGTGAGTGAGCTAACAACATGTTAGTGAGGTACAAGTCTACAGACTATATTTGCCTTTTGTGGTTTACATTTCATTTGCTATAAAAAAAATCTTAATAATTCAATAATAATAATATTAACAACAACAACAACAACAACAACAACAACAACAATAATAATAATAATAATAATACATTTTGATTAGATAATGACCTTGAGGCCAAGTTTGGGGTCTCAGCTTGTAAGAAATACTATACTTTCCCTGAGATTTTTAAGAGACAGAAAACAATTTGAAGCTTTAACATAATCTTAAACCTACAGCCAGTCAATTTTTAACAACTTGTTGTTAATACAATATTGACATATTATCACTTTATGAAGTAAAATACTCTGTTTTTCAGTTTGTCTCTGACTGTGTCTGTGCTGTACTAAGCAGGTCATGTAAAGATTAAATCACACCAGTTAAGTTTCAGGCTTAGAGACAAGATAAATTAGCTTCATAAGCATTAAGAAGAACTGCATACTGATGACTGCATGGTTATGATTCTTTGTGGGTAAAAGTCAAGTAAAACTGACATACACAATCTCTTTCTCTCTCTCTCCAGGCTTTAATGCACTACAACAGTTGTGGTGTAAAAGTAAAAGTAAAACTCTTTACACACAGGTACTCAAGTGATCAATTGTTTATACAAACACACCAATTCACTGTTAATAACTCAAGATTTTTTTTAAAAAAATAGTACAATGAAAAACATTATACGTATGCAAATAGAGACTGATATTTAAATTTTATTTATTTTATTACTGGGAGTCCTGGACAATTTTACACCTAAAAGCAAGTAAAGCTTAACATTAATGGGATCTAATTAAATCCAATGACTGTTTAGACCAGTTATGTCAATCTCATCAATCCCGCCGCATTATATTAAAACTGGAAAACATTCACAAACAAAACCCCAACAGAAGTCAATCATCCAAAGGTGGGAAGAAACAGCACACAACTTCTGACTATTTCAAAGTTGAAATGGTTTTATTTTTATGATTTTCCTGAAATGATCTTTCATTGTACTGATAAAATATTTATATATTTGTGTCTGTTTATGTATAGGCATGCACACATATTGTACAGGTATGAAGAACTCAGTGTGTGACTGTGTGTCTGTCAACAGCAATGAGTGAGCAGGCACGTGTCCATGAGCCTCTGTCATCATGCCAGGGCCCAGGTCATCAGACAGCTCTGCACCGAGCTGCCATGGTGGGAAACAGAGATGCTATGGCTGCTCTGATTCAGGGAGGCTGTGCTGTGGACCTGCAGGACAGAGTGAGTGTACATGTCAGGACTCAATGACATGCCTACAGGAAAACATTTTTATGCATTCTTAATTTGTCTGACTGATAAAATGATTGTAGTTTATGATGGTAACGCTCTCTTTGCTATCTGTCTGTCTGCTATCTGTCAGGATGGCAACACTGCATTGCATGAGGTGTCTTGGCATGGTTTCTCTCAATGTGTCAAACTGCTGGTCAAGGCGAAGGCTGATCTTCACATCAAGAACAAGGTAGGGAAATAATGATTATAATTTTAGGTGCATGTTGTACTTACAAAAATGTAGTTGTGTGCAACAAAAAAAATGTCAGGATTTACAAAAATAAGGACCCAAATGCAGACAAAATTCAGTAACTTAAACAGCGAGCTTTATTGAAAGAAAAACATGCTGATAGTTTCAAAACCCAAAAACGCAAAGTTTAATTAAATAGAAAAATTAAAGAGGACAAAAAACCAAATTCTACAAACTAAGAAGAGGCAGGGAGAACAGGAACAATGACAGGACCAGGGGATGACAAAGGCACAGGGGAGGGACAACAGACAATCTGACAAAGACAAAGAGCAAACACAGAGACTATATACACATTAGGATATTGAGACACAGGTCGGGCAATCAACACAGATGAAACACATGAGGGCAGGGCAGGTAATTACAAAGGGAGGGAAACTTGACAGGAAATGGGTAGACGACACAGAACAGGGTTTACCGAAATAAAACAGGAGCACAATGAAATAAGGATGTATACAAAAGCAAGGAAACTTTACGCTCAACTTAAGAATCTGCAGTAAGTGTTCTGTGTTGATTCAGGCAGGAAACATAGCTCTCCACCTGGCCTGTCAGAATGCACATGCTCAGACCGCTCGCATCCTGCTGCATGGAGGATCCACACCAAACACCAAGAACAATGTGAGTCATCCAGCTTCATGGAAACTCTGACTTCTTTTTAGAGACAAACAAAACATTTAAAAGTAGTAGACTCTCTGTTATGTCACTATGACACCACTGAGCTAAAGTATGCATTAAATGCACTAGATGCATTTCATAAATTAAGTGACCATGAAATTCCTTAGTAAAACATTAACCTTAGAACTGCAGTTTGGTTGTTTTGGTTCCAGGTGGGTGACACATGTCTGCATGTAGCTGCTCGCTACAATAATGTGACACTGGTGAAGACCCTGCTGAGTTTTCTCTGCCCTGTGATGGACAAAAACCAGGTACAGTGGCAGTGTTATCCGTATTATTTGCATGGCACCTTGCAGCCCATATGGCACAAAGTTTTGAAAGCAAGAAAGTCACACAAGCAAGGAGAGCCACTAATGCACAGTTTCAGGCATGGAAATAATGTGGTTATTGCAGTGCAAAAGAAAGACGTCTCTGTTATGTGACAGACAGCTTTTTTGTGCACGTGAGTGCAAGCAGTCTGTGTGTTTATATGGTATCTCTACTGGCTGTGTAGTAAATCCTGGGGGGGGTCCTAGTAATACAGTATATGTGGTTTTTGAAATGCAAACAGGGATCATATGGTAACACTTTAAGTTCCCAATACTTCAGTAAGTTTCCAGCTGAAAATTACTGAAAATACTATTTATTTTTAGAAATGTTGACATATTTGTAGACTTCTCTACTTGCCTATAGACAAATTACTTAATATATATTAATATATATTGTTACATTGTCTCCTGATCTATTGATCTATTTGTTGTTAAAAAAAATAGTAACAATTGCTACAGGTCTTTCTGAGAATTTCTCAGTTCTCAGCCAAATATGGACAGGCAAAATATGGTGTTAGCAGAACAGAAACTGCAGTTAGGTAAAAAACACACTCACACACTGTCGACAATTTGTCTATGTTTACCTGTAGGGAGGGGATACAGCTCTCCATGTGGCTGCTGCTTTGAGCCATAAGAGGACAGTTCAGCTCTTACTGGAGGCAGGCGCTGATGGGACAGTCAGAAATAATGTAAGGATTCTAACATACCACCGTCCATGAGCTGAATGCAGAGTCCTCACACTTTCACATTGGAATTCACACACAATTTTAAACCCTTGTCTAATAATGCATTTGATCATATATCTGTGCAGAAAAGGGCTCTTTTAGGGTTCTTCATAAGACTAAGGGTTACATTAACAGCCAGTTCATCCAAATAACCTTTTTTGAAAGGGTTGGTAGGATGGATCCCAAAGCTGCTCTTCTATACATTGCACCAATTCTGTTGTCATGAACATAATAGTACATGAGGGCTTATAAACCTTAGCTCTTAACTAATATTGTAGTGCTAAGTGCACGTATTATTCCAACAGTGTGTGCAGAACACTACAGAGCACAGTCTGACTCGATTTATCCAACTCTTGATGGCTGAACAAAGAGGAGCATGGTTTGGACTTATTTCACATCTGTGATTGAAAACATTGTAAACTGCAAAGACCGCAGGAAGGCTTACTTTAGTTACTTTAGCAATGTTACATATTTGTGAAATCACATGATAAAAAGGAAACCAGCCTCTCCTCCCTGGTTGAATGTTCCATATAGCTCAACTGAGTAAGCATTTGTCTGTGTGTGAGACTTACCTAACACAGTGCTGTGGTTCCACTCTATTTAGAAATCCTCCCTTTGATCAGTTCTGACGTCTCAAGCTTTCCAGCATTAAATGCAACATAATTTTGCAGTTTCTGTGGCAATTCTTACATCCTTGACATCTTTTCATGGCTTCGCAATCACACAGCCAGCTCATGAGGCCTGCTCATGTAGGCTCCAGATGTGTTTCTCCACAACAGAAGTCTTTACCTGCTTTCAAAATCTTGCTCTCTCGTGAACCAATTATTTTTGGCCATGAAATATTTGTATAGTTTCCAAGAGCACCTTCACACATATTCTCATTCCCGTGGTTTTCCCGGAAAAAAGGTTTTAACTATTATTATTATTATTACTTAAATAGATCAGATTGGGGACATTTTTGCTATGGCAGTGGGCAGACCGCCAGAGTCAGAGACTACACTTGAGTCTGATCACGATGCAGTTTTAACATGTTGTTGATTTGATTTGCTAAATTATACAGTTGTTCCAGATGGCTAGCCTGCTCCTCCATGTGGACTTTCAATAAAAGTTTACTTTATGGATGCCTTGACCACCGTCTTGCATTCCCACGTGAACTTGGACCTGAGTGCCATTTTTTAGTGTCACAATTTTCCCCGACATGGAGGCCCTTTTTGGACTCTGTGGATGGGTTAGATGCTCAGTTGCTCACTGAAATGGATCAGCAAACAATTTGATTTCAGTCCACTATCTTCTATCCTTTTTCCCTTTTGAATAATTATAGTAATTATTGCAGTAATTCTTTTGTTAGTAATATTTTTTAATTAATTTATTAATTTATTTATCTATCTTGTTCTGTCTTAATTGTGTCCTTTGCAACCTGCATTTTTTTTAATAACTTGCCAGCCCAGGGATTTTGACAAACACTGTTGATTTCACCAGTTTTTTTACTAGTAAAAAAGGCTCTGAAGTGCCGGAGAAAAAATTATTTAACTATAACAGACTAAGTAGTGCTCTTCATCACCAGTTAATCAACCTTTATGGGTATAATTGACATCTTTCTGACAGTGGAATACAGCTTAAGTAATACATTACTCTATAGCGATGGGTCAAATAAACTGTCTGTGTTTCTTCACTGGTTTTCATTACATACTTGTTATTGATTATGTTTGCTTCCAGGCAGGTAAAACAGCCCTTGACAAGGCCAGAGAAAACAACCACAGAGATGTTGCACTTCTCCTGGCAAAAACTCCTCAGGTTAGTATCTTGATAATTTAATTATTAACTTAACCAAAATCAGGACTCTGGCCTCTGCAGCAGGTGGACACCGAGGGTGGGAGCACCAAGTTGTTGTTTTGAGTAGTGCCTGACTGAGAACCATGAATCCAGTTTGGCTCACCAGAACAGTATCAGAAGAGGGGGAAATTTGAAAATTTGAACATACTGCGGCTGTCTGGTCTGACATGCCTTTCCATTGTGTGTGTGGGAAGTCAGGATATTACCCTTGAAGAGGAAGAACAATGCAGACTCTATCCTTGTTGTGCAACAGTGGACCAACTTTCTACCCCTGCAGGCTTAATAGAGGAGTCATGGGAATGTTCTCAGTCAGTTTTTTTGTTTTGTGGATCTGATGTCACCCAAGAAGGTTGTATGGCTGGAGTATTGGGTACCATGCCGTTCGTTCCCCATATAACCTAAGAGCCTGAAGCTGCCTGAGTAAAAGACTTAAGGTATCTCAGAGTTTTGTTAAAAAGTAATGGGAAAATAGAGCATGATTGGAGGCTGGGTGCAGGGTCACCGATAATGCAGGCAATTAATTGCACAGCTGTAGTAAAGAGGTAACCTTCCGAAGGCTTTTCTGGGCACGCCCAACTTAGAGACCCTGGGATAGATGCTGAACTTACTTGAGGGATTATATGTCTCATCTAACTGGGTAATACCTTAAAAAAACCCATGAAGAGCTGGAGAGGAACCTCTCTGCTACCACAACCTGACCCCGCAAAAGCGACAGAAAATGAGTGATGAATTGATTGTATTAGTTCATAATCTCGTAATAAACAGATGCTTTAAAGAAAATGTTGAGGAGTAAAGAGTCAAATATGAAAACTCCATCTCAGCCTTAAACTGTGATAACAGCTTTTTAAAAGAAAAGACAAAAATCATATCTAATTTTTTGGCTTTTTGTTAGTTATAAATTATGGAATGCAGCATGAGGTTTAATTCAAAATGGCTTGTAATAATTGCATTCGACAGTATGGATACAACCCCAAAACAGCAAGAATATAGGTATTAAGACAAGTACATACATTTCATAAATTATTAAGAACTACTTCAGGTATTACATCTAACAGTAGTTCATATTAGTTTTACTGCACAATATATCCACTGTAGATTCTGTCATTGTCATCAGGTACATCGCTTCATGAGAGGAAGAACAATAAGGAAACGACAAGAGAGACTGACATCTGAGCGCAGGAGACAAGACAGAGTAGGAATTCTAACAAACAAAGTAAGAAAATACCAGAAACAATGTTTCCTTATGAATTTTGTAAGTAAGAGGATGGATCCAATGAGCTATTGAGTGAACTGCACTTCAGTCAGCCACATGAAGTCAATACCAAATACTGAGGTAAAAAAAGGATTCTAGTGTCTGCCATCATTGATCAGTTGACTGCAGTTTTCATTTTGCTTTTGAATTGATTGATTTAAATTGCACACTGTACCTCTTGTGTGTTTGTTCTGAGCAGGACAGTAGTTCTGTGGTAGAGGAAACTCCAAGCAGTGATCAAATGGAGAGCAGAACTGCTGTCAAGGTGGTTTCTCACCAGCACAAAAAGCAGAGGCATTTCCACAGGACCCCAGATGCCATCAGTAGTCCCTACAGCCACCACAAGAGGAGAGTCAAAGAACAGGTAAATTAACAACAGGAGCAAGGAGCAGTCTCAGCCACACTTTATCTGATGTTTTCATGTGACATTCTAACTTGACATGCCAATTAAATTGAAACTGTTCTGTCAGTGAGAACTGCTCTGGCATTGTTGGTTAGATTAGGGGCCCCTGTTGAATCCCTCGCGGAATAAGGCCAGGATGTAAGAGACAGCTACAGGATCAGTGCGTAGCAAATAGTGAGAGAGAGTTCAGAAGATCTGAGCTGGGGGTGGAGCAAGAGAGGTTTTTCAGGCTGATGGCTCAGCATAAAAGTATAGTTGAGTGGTTGAAACTGCTGTAACACGTCGGTTTGACCCAGTGACATGGGCTCTGAAGGATTGCCAGGGGAGCTTGATATCAGTGCCGGTACAAAACAAGAGAGTGGAGGATGATGAAAGATAGCGGCTACAATCTGTCCATTCATTGGTGTTTTGAATGGTCAAGATGACATGATTTGCAGTTTAAGCAACACTAAATGTTGGCTTCAAAGAAATGCAATTTAGTTGTTCATGCATGGCATTCATAGCTTGTATCTTACCTTAAGAATCCTGATCAGAACGGTAAACTGTATTCTTCATTTGTCCTGTCATGCACCTCTTATTCCTGTTATTCCTACCTTCTCATTCCTAAATTACAAAATTCTTAGTCAGTTCTCCAACACCTACATTTCTGTCCTGAGATAAGATAGATTTTCTGTTCTAAATTCAGTCAGGAGACATCTGTCATACCCAAATCCCAAATGTAATCCTAAACTGATGTAATAGGTCAGTGTGATTTGAGAACAGGCAGAAGAAATGAATGAATGATCAGGAAGGATTCATGGCAACTACATTTTACAATCTGTTGCTTCTTCGCAGGCTTTGAATGATAATGATTTGGGAAAAGACAAGAATGACCTCCGCCTCGAGAAGGACCTCCTTTGTGATGATAGTGAAGATAGTTCTGCCTACCTTGGAAAATCCTATCAGCTTTACACACTGTATCGTGACAAGGATGGCAACATAAGACAGGTCACTGATCTTTTTTTTTTGTTTTTTGAGCAACAAATTTCAAAGCTGTGATTGTGCTTAGAGGTATTTATTCATTTAGAAGGTCCCAGTGCACTAATCGGGTACGTTACACTGAACTTACAAATACCAAAAGTCTTTGAGAAAAGTTTGATAAAATACTGGTTTTAAAACTCCCTATTTTTATCAAGCTGAGCGATGTTAAACACAATGCAAGAAAAAACAAGCCACTAACAGGAAATTCTTCATATTGAGTGTGCTTTTTTTTTACTTGTGACCATTCTTCCTAGGCACCATCTACTGAGTGCCACTGTAAACCCCTGCTCAAGAAGCTTCAGGGCCAAGTGAAAGGAACACAGGAGGAGATGAGGCTGCACATCTTAAACCTACAGGAGCAAGTCAACTGCAAGCTGAGCAAACTGGACCGCAGGAACAGACAACAGGTCTGCCTCTTGTCTCTCTGCCTACAGAGGAAAGTCAGAATAATCTGACTTGTCCCTGAAAAATATACATTTCTTCATGTTAGTATGTTCCTGAATCATTCAAAATTTGTTTGATAGGGGTTTTTTGATTTGATTCCTTTACTCTTTGACTTCTGCAGATTAAAGTGTTGGACATGCTGAATCAGGAAAGAAGTGTAGCAGAGAGGAACAACATGATTTACATGACTGAACAGAGAATTGCTGAAGAAAGAGAGGAAACTCTGATGAAACAGGTATCAATTACAACTTGCAGCTGACACTGTTTTTTTCAATGCAGGGAACATATCATTGTATCATTGTGGCTTGGACACAAGTACCTACTTCCTGTATGGAATATTCACTGATACAAAGATATCATTGGAGGACTGGAGGACCATATCTTGGAATTCTAAACACAAAAAAAGAAATAGTATTGTTCTCAAATAACATTTCAAGGTTTGCATTTAAATCAGAAGAGATGTAATAAAGTATTTGATGATGACTTTGATGGGCATGTTTCCTTATTAAGAACAAGTTTGATCATACAGCAGTTTTTTTCTTATCTTAAGCAGGCAGCAGTGAGTCATGAATTGAAGAGATGGTGTATGTCCCAGCTGAAGGACATGGATGTCCGCATTCCAGCCAAAGCCCAGTATTACAAACTCCTCCCCTCACCATCTGTGGAGCAGTCTGTGGCAGACGCTGACCTGGAATCACTACCCTTGCTGTCTGTGATATCTGGAGACAGCAGCACTTCACTGGCTACCTATGTCAATATCCTACCATCTAAATCTATCCACAGTCTGCGGGGCCTGGAGCAGGACCACCAGGGGAGCAGAACATACTTTGAAATGAAGGTGGACAGGTCACCAGGTATGTCCACAAATAGAATCTACAAGGTAGTCAAAAGAGATCATTTTGAAATGGTATTCAGCAGTGTTGTATGGCTGTTATCACTGCAACACTATCTAAATGTCAGTGGCACAGCTCACAGAGAAGTGTGGGTGAAACAAACCATGAGGACACCGTTTCACAGCAGAGAGAAGTAAACCAGTCAGTGAGATCCAAAATAAATATGTTGCAGAGAATTAATGGAACAACATTAGATTTATGATCTTTACTATTAATCATGTCAAGTTTTTATAAAAATTCTTTTTATCTTTTACATTTAAATGGACCATTCCTAGTTGTTTACATATACTGTCCCACATGAATTAAAAAGAAGATGCAAAATATTTGATAGCGTCAGTGTGCTCACAAATTTTGATATCAAGCATTAAAGTTTATCCTTAACCTTGGAAATAGAAGTTTAAGTAAATGAAACACATCTTATAAAATCCAATATATCACCTTATAAATGGATTCTAGTCATTTTTGCATTGTGATTATTTGCTTTTAATATATAAAAACATAATTTGTTGAACAGGTTTTTTGTTCATACTGTAATTACACCTCTCCTATCAGATGACTATGAGAACACAGCCCTGTTTCCTCTGCCTGCCAAAAGCACCTCAGGCCTCCTGCTGGGCTCTGCTGACCCCCTCTGGCAGCCTCCGGGAGTGCAGGTCAGTCCTTCAGAAGCACTTGTGCCGGTGTGTGAGGAGGGCATCTCAAGCAGCAGCAGCCAGTCCAGCATCAGCGACCATGGACCGAAACTAATGCAACTTGAAGAACGCAGCTCTGACATCCAACACAGAAAACAGTTTGGGGAGATGATGATTTCCCGCAGACATGTTGGCCTACACACTGAGGACACCAGGACACTGGAGTTCTTCATAGATCGTCCCTCTGAGCCTACATTCAGCCAGGAGAGGAATAATCTGCATGCAAAGGAGGTGAGTGTATTGGTGAGGAAGATACAGACCTGGTCACAATGACAGTCGGTGACAGGCTTTGTTATGGAATTGTCAATTAAGCAAACATGATATAAACTTAGCTTTCATGAAAACCTAATGAGATAAGTTAGTTTGATTAAAACATGAGCCCTGTTTTTGTCATTTTGATCATCATTTTAACCTGTAATAGCAAAACTGGACTCAAAAAGTTAGTTGCAGAAGACATTTTCAAAAAACAAGGCAAAATAGTGCCAAATCTGACCAGCCTCAGAAAACACTACATACTCTGTTCTGTGCACTCATACCATTTGCACCATTATGTCAAAGTGTGGGGAAATATCAACTGGACAACCCTACAAAGGATATGCACACTGCAAAAAGATCAATTAATTAATAACGCGTTAACTCAAACTCCTTTTAACGGCACTAATTTTTTAACGCGAGATTAACGCACGCACGGTCTGTGCCTTGCCAGCTCCCGTAGTTTCAGGAAGTGGCGCTAAAATAACACTGCAAACGGTTACAAAGCAGAAACAGATACAGGAAAGGGACTTTTAAATGGAGAGTTTAGCTTTAAAGTTTTGCCCGATGGTTCTCTGGACAAAACAAAAGTAATTTGTATTTATTGTAAATGTGAACTAAGTTATTACCGGAGCGATTAGAAATTCGAATGGCCTGACAGCCCTAGCTTTAAGAATAATGCACCACTAAACATTACAAAAAATGTTTAAGGCCAGAGAGTACACAATTCCTGACAGGTAAACTGATGCTTAAGCAACCTTGTCACTGTACTACACTTATAGTACATGTCTTTAAGTCCGTGGGGCGACCTTTTGAAATGGACTATAGTTTAATGCTCATGATGACACCATGAGCATTGAACTTAACACACACACATTAGATCTTCGTCTTTGCCTCTCGGAGAGCAAAAAAGGGTGTTAAGCTTCCCCTTAAAAAAATCATTTTAATCGAATACATCGCAGTTTAAGGTCCTCTTAACGTTCACTTAACATGTGTGGGTTTTTTTCCACAGGTGACTCAGCGTTTCTTTGAGACAGTGACGACTCAGTTGGACCGTTGGTATGAGAGGAAGATTGTGGAGGTGGAGCAGCAGACGGAGCTCAAAGCACAGCTAGACAGAAAGGAGCTGCTGCAGCGAATAAGCATGCTAGAGGAGGAGCTTCAGAGGCTGAAAACCAATGAGAATGCAGAGAGCTGATGAGCCCTGACTGTGATTTACATTCATTTCAGCATAACTGGTCATTTTTAATGTCAGATCAGATAAAAATGTGTAAAGAAAAAAAAGCTATACGTTGTGAAAAAATAAACAATTTTATTGTCGGATCAGAAAAATATAGTGAATAAAATGCTGCACATTGTGCAAAAATAATTTGATATACATATTTTGATATTTAAATCAGAATTAAATTATTATCCACTATTTTCAGCTATGATAAGCTATTTGATTTTTAAGTAGCTAATTATTTTAGAATGTACAAACTAATAATAAAAATAATAAAAATGTAATTATTCACATTATTATTATTATTATTATTAAAATGTATGGGTTTATGATGTGCATGTACAACATTTGCACAACATTGTCAACATTGTCAATTGGGTTTATCTCTTAGAATGGATTTATGTCTTTCTGTCATAATTATTTTGCTGCTATGTACTCTGGTACTACTCAAGCAACATTTAAATAAATACAACCCTGAACATAAAGCACTCAGCACTAATTTGACCTCTGTAAAGAAATCAGACTGTAATTTGTTTGTATTATACCTTTAAGTGTGGAGGGGCCCTCCACACTGGGAGTTGTGTCTGGTCTGCCCACAGGGATGTCGTCCTGGAGATCCCTCAGACCTGGGGGACTGGGGGGGGCTCTGCAGTAGGTGTGGAGTCTGCCCTGGTCTGTCCGGGCTGAGGGGTGGGGTCTCTGTGGCGCGCGCTCCCTGTGGCTGCGGACTATGGTGCCTCTCAGTGTGGATGGCCACCCATAGGTGGCTTCTCCTTACCTGGATCCTCAGTGCCATGCCATGTTACCAGTCTATTTACTGTGTTTGTGAGAGTGGGCGTGTGTGCAGGTGTGTGTGAGTGCGAGTGTGTGTTGGGGGTTGGGTCTATATGTGGGGGTGGGAGGAACGGGCTTTCATTTTTTATTGCTGTATGTTTCGTCATTTTATTCTGTTTTATCTTGTGAAGCACTTTGAGTTGCATTTTCCTATGTATGAAAAGTGCTGTATAAATAAAGTTTGTTTTGATTTGAATACTCTGTCAAAGCATAAGTATCTCAATAAATGTAAGAGCAGTATTTGAGTAAATGTAGACAGTTTAACTCCTTCAATGGTAACTTAGTAAGATGCGTTACTACATGAATTAAAAGGCCTAACAGTGACATCAAGACTAACATGGGTGAGTTGAGGTCTGGTGCCAACTAACGGACAAGCCAGACAAAGTCCCGCCCTTGCTGCGAAGCTGTCAGTCAGGTCAGCTGATGAAGCAGCCACTGGTTGTGTAACCCAATGATCCTGGTGTGACATCCAGCATTGGGCCTCGGCAACCACAGCCACAGCTTCTGAAGGGAAAATCAAATCAATGCTCCATTGACTCTGTCAGAGCGCGATGGAAACCTAATTAAAGGCCCTCCAGGCACAGCTGGTCATTTTATGTTGCCAAGCGCAGGGGCTCTCAAAACAAGCCAGTAATATGTACTGTTGTTTTACTCTGGGTGGTGAGGGAGGGGTCTGTGGGCCTCCCTCACCAAGATAGTGTCAGCATTCAGCATGTCAAAAACTCGTGCCTATGTCATGTCAGTACTTGACAGTTAAGTAATGTGTGTACTGCAGAAAAGTCTACAAAATTTGTTAGCGTGCTTCAACATTTACAAGAGTTAAAGGAGAGATAAATCCTTAACAATTACAGAAATCTATCACCTTGAGTGTGTAATGTGTAATATGAAAAGTGGATTAGGACCTTGTGGTAAATTACATTTGACTTTCAATAAAGAGAATGATCAAACTACAGTGGTTTCTCCGAAGGAGCCTTTTCACTCTGTCTGCTCTTCTTCTCCTTGTGTTACTTTTATTACTCTTCCTTTCTTCTCCTTTAAGCTTTTTCTTCTTTTCTTCACTCATTTTTCCTTCTGCTTTTCCTTCTCTTAACCTTTGTATCACTCTGTTCTCAAGTCTTCTTGCTTCACAATTTTGCTTCTTTAATTTTATTAAACAAAGTTTTCAGATGTTAAACTAAGATCATTACTAAGAACATTTTATACTGTTACAAGTAAAACTTAATGCAGAAAATTGTTCCCTCTGACTGTTGTATCACACATGATATCATTATATTATTGTTATTGTTATTTTAATGTAAAAATATGATTGTACTGTTTCAGTAGGATGAGGTGGAGCTCTTTTGAACCACTGGCTGCAACTAAGTATTATTTTTTTATTCCATAATGATCTGCTAATCATTTACTCTATTATTTGAGTGATAGATTGACTTAAAAAAATTCTGAAAATAATAACAAATAATGCCATATTTACAAAGTGACATAATCACAACAACAAAAATGATCAAAAATCATTTACAATTATTGGGGTTGTTAAAATTGTTAGAGCGATTGAGATGATTAGATAAAATGAACTATTATAGGTGTACTCTGTGACATTCCAGGTAATGCTGCAGGCTTGATTCAACACTTGCTAGCCTCTGGCCAAGTTTTCCATGGTAATATTCCCTGGAACTAACACAAGTTAGTAGATAGTAGAAGAATAAGATTGAAATGAAGCTGAGTGCAGCAAACAAGCTCACCACTACTGAGAAACCAGAAGGCTCTGCTGCACAGTCTTTTTGGCCACACATATGCCATTTTACTTTGTAGTCTGTTTTCAAAGCACACTTCAAACCAACATTTCCAGTGTGAGCTTTAACTGGGGACAGGCCTCAAAAACAGGGACTACCCTGAACAGAAAATCCTATGTTTTGAATTGTAGTTGTGTTAATAACCTGGTTTTTGTTATTTTAAAGCTGCAGTAATTCATCTGAACAAGCTATGAACACAACTTTGACATAGAAAGATGTTATGTAGTATTAGGAAGCAATTGCTTCTTTTCTGTGGACTTTTACAATATTTCACAATCACTGCGAGTCATGATTGTGCGTACTTGATAAGTGTAAGGCCAAAATTCACCCCCCTCTGACTCTGCTTACAGTCTCCACCAGCTCTCAACTATAAATGGCTCTCTAACTGCTAAATCATCCACTTTGTTCACCAGCTCCCTGTCTGTTGTTCCTGGTTGTACGTAGAGTACGTAGGTAGGTAGGTCACGTAGGTAGGTGTACTTTATCAGGGCTACACATGACAACAGCCGTCTGTGTGTGCAGCACTGATGAATGAGACACTGAACCAAATCAGTAAAGAACTAAGAGACATGTTATAATCTCAGTAGAGTTGAGGGTAAATGCAGATTTGGTGATAATACAATTGATCATTAATTTAAAAATATTCACTCCATCTTGAATCTAAAGGACCTAAACCTAAGTTCTATATTGATCTTAATGTGGGAATGCTAGTGAATTTTCAGACCTCTATTACATCCCTGCACATACTTTGTTGGATTGAATTTACACAGCAGGGATGCCACGCAGTCATGCATGCATGTACATGGACTGACATGCATAACCCAACATCCCAAATTAAAAGCTGATGGCAGCGAGATGGCAGGAAGGGCTTGATCCATTAAACCACTGAACCAATGAACCAGCCTTTGAACTTAAATCTTGAGAATTCCTTGATGGCTCAGTTACATTTTTATGTTAAGAGTAACAGAAGTAGGCCTTATATGAAAGATCAAATATAAAAAAATCATCTCTGTCAGAGTTGATGATATTGATGGCACTGGTTGGAGTTGGCAGTGCTGGCGTGGGAGAAGGAGGGGGGAGGGGGGCATTGTCCCGTCAGGGGAGGATCGATGATCACATCCTGTGAACCCTGCATGTAACACGGTAGAGCACTACCAACACACAGGCAGCCACAGCACACACAGACACAAAGAGAGAGAAAGACAGAGGAGAGGACAGGGATGTGGACGGGAGTTTAGGCCTGGCACAAGAGGACCACCAAACATCTCCATGGGGTAGCCATACAGACACAGTCACTTCCTGGGATGCTTATAAAAACATAATGAAATGCATCAGGAGGCGAAGTGGGAACGCGAACAAGTGATATGTAAGTGCTGCTGAAATGGTTATTTCTTTGAACAGTCATTTGCTGTAATGTCATGCTCCAGAAGCGTGCAACACTACACAGTAACTGTTAATGTTTTTTATGACTGTTATTGTTAAAAGAAAGTAGTGGTTTCAGCTGTTTTTCGTATGCTCTAACATAAAAAAATCATTTGTAGTTTCATTGAGGGAAAAAATATTTTTACTTGTTATTTCCATGGCACTGCGCAACAAGGCTTTTTGTTTGTTTGTTTGTTTTTGTATGTAAATGATGCCATGTCAGCATCAGGTGCTAATCATGGTAGCAACATATCTAAAAGACAATGACTGCACACTGTGATTGAATCTCTAATGTTTCCAAAGCAAGTTGACACACTGTGGTCTTAAAAAACACTTTTTGATTTGAACAATAAAAAGGACTGAGGCTAAGTCATCAGCTTTTGGAGGTTTCTTTAAACCTTTAGACTAGATCATTAAACAGATTCTTGAGATCAATGGCAGCGACCATATATTATTATAATGGTAATATAGTGAGAGTATAACCTAAGCCCTTTATGCAAATGAAGTTCATATACTGAGTTCCAGAAACAAAACCCAAAAACTTTATATCATAGTTCACTTTTTCATCTGATGCCACGTCAAAGTCTACCTAGTTTGGACCATATTTGCTCTCATGTCACTTTTTTTCAAAACACTTTTTGTCTGAATCCACATTTTAAGAGTGGGATATTCATGTTGTACATGGGTAATAAAGTAGTACTGTGCTGTTGTAAAGTTACATTATAATGCCAGACCACAGTTTGGTTTCTCTTGTCTTCTGTTTGGTCTGACCAGACATCTGTTTGAGAGAGGGCTTGTAATCTAGGTAGGCGGTACAACATGATTGACAGTTATGTCCTTCAGTCGGACATCAGCATGGACCCTTAGAGAAAAACCATAAACCATCAACTTCTCAACTCTCCCAATAGTTTGCTAATTATTTAGCCATTATTTCAATGTATTCTCACTTTTGATGATTGCAGTGATAATCCAAATTCCCTGTCATCAAATCCCCATTAAAACCCACATACACATTCAGTGTATTAATGAAGGTATCCTACAAACAAGTAGCATGTGTGGATTCAAAATACATTCTTCTTCAGTGCCAAGGAGCCTCATGTTGGTTATGATATTACTTTACTAACCAAAGAAATATATCCAACATTTTACTATGTTGCTTAATTGTTGATCTGCACACATTGTGACATCCTGAGGACTGTAAACTAATACCCCAAACAGCTCTATTTTCTTTCTTTTTCCTTTTTTTATGAGAAGCAAATACACATATGATAAAAATTGCAATGCACACACCCTTTATTGCAAACATCCACAAGAGATGACACCCCAACTTTCTGGGTCAACTAGCTGTGGGTCAGTAGATATGCACACTTCTGTGTTTTTACTGTATTATGGGGTATTATTGGGGACAATCTTAGTTACTGTGGCAAGTACAGTGTTATCTTAGATTTGATGGCCAGAGCACAAAAAAGATACAGATTGTAATAAACTGTACCTTTTTAGTTATAGTTTCATAGCAAAAAACTTATCTAACACATAGTCTGGCTTTGTGAGAGTAATGTTTTGTTCTGTATGTCTCCACAGATTGAAGACATGAGGCATTAAAGTGGTGAGAAGCTGACCATGGGGGACTGGAACCTGTTGGGCAGCATTCTGGAAGAGGTCCACATTCATTCCACCATTGTGGGCAAGATCTGGCTTACCATACTCTTCATCTTCCGTATGCTAATCCTTGGTGCAGCTGCCGAAGATGTATGGGACGACGAGCAGTCTGAGTTTGTCTGTAACACTGATCAGCCAGGCTGCAAGGCGGTCTGTTATGACCGTGCCTTCCCTATCTCCCTCATTCGCTTCTGGGTGCTGCAGGTCATTTTTGTCTCTGCGCCATCGCTGGTCTACATGGGCCATGCTCTCTATTGCATCCGAACTCTAGAGAAGGAGCGCCACCGCAGGCGAGCCCAGCTAAAGGAGGAGCTGGACGAGACTGAATTGGCACTGGATGAACATAAACGTGTGGAGAAGGAGTTGAGGAGGCTGGATGAGCAGAGGAAGGTGAAGAAGGCTCCTCTCCGAGGCTCTTTATTGAGAACCTACATCATCCATATCCTTACACGTTCTGTGGTGGAGGTCTGCTTCATCCTGGGCCAGTATATACTCTATGGCATCCAACTAGAGCCACTCTTTAAGTGTGAGAGGCTGCCTTGCCCAAACAGTGTAGACTGTTACATCTCTCGGCCCACAGAGAAGACCATCTTCATGGTTTTCATGATTGCCATTGCTGGTGTTTCACTTTTCCTAAACATTCTGGAAATATCCCACCTGGGCATCAGAAAAATCAAACAGACACTATATGGAGAGAGGTACACAGAAGATGACAGTTTGATTTTGAGGCCTAAGAAGAAGACCTCCTTACCCCACCTCTGTGTAATGAGCAATGTATCACCTCACAATGGACCTCTGATTCAGACCTTCAAAGTGATTCCAGAGGCAGACATGAAGCCTCCTCATTACAACGCTGGGCTCAAAGCCAACCAGGATGCACCAAGACACAACAGCCTAGCTTATGTGGAACATGGTCAGACTAGCTATATCTGCCCTCAACCAAGGATGACACCCAGGTCAAGCCAGAACTGTGCAATACAAGCCCCACAAACCCATGGAGACATCCACACAGCCATGGTGAATCACCATCCAACCTGGGCCTCTGCTGTGTCTAATGTAGAGGAAAGTACAAAAGGCCATCATGACCATCCCCATGAGGGAGAACACCCTCCCCCCAGCCATTTGGAAGCTCTGCTCTCCACTAGCACCTTAAGGCCCAGTGTTATCAGAGACCTGGATGTGGATGAGAGAAGGGAGTCAGTGGGGAGTGAGGTAATTCCCTACCCCAGGAAGACTAGCTTCATGATCAGGCCACCATCTGAGAGTTTGTCCTCAATCACTCATTCCACAAGCCCTTCCTCACATTCCTCAGAGGAATCGGATGAGCTGGGCTCCCTACAGGGAGACATGCCCATGATGCCGCCTGCTGGAGGACGAAGAATGTCAATGGCAAGTAAAGAGCAGAAACTGTCCTATGTGTCTGAATCACATTTCAGATTAGTTGAGATTATGTAAAAAAAGTACACCTGACTATCTCAGAGCAGCTTGTCCCCCACGACAGCCTCATCTGTCATTTCTGTCTACCTTAGCATAATATCATTTATCAATTACATGTATAATACATAAGGTGTCTGCTAATTTATTAAAAAGAAACAATCAGCGGAAATAAAAGCTCCATATAAACTGGTAAAGCTGATGGCAGAATTATGAAGTTAACCATTAATGTAATAACCAACAAGTTTGGCCAAAATGTCCAGCTCGAAATCCAAAAAAGATAATATAAATACCTACAGAGACCTTAAAGAGACAGCATAAACGGCAGGAGAGATTAAATAGTGTTTGAGATGGATACAGAGAGAAAAAGGTGATTTCTGTTCATCTTTTTATCAAATTTTGAACCTTTGTGTTGTCAGTAGAATTGTTGAGAAGAAATCAAAATATTTTTAGCTTATTAAGATAAGGACCTTTAGTTCTGACCAAATAAACAGAGGCTTTTTGAAAAGCACAAGAGCAGCCACAATAGGGAAGAGGCAATGAGCTGCAACTACAGACAACACAGGGGACTGGGGATACATTTTTTTTTTAAATGTTTTGATAATCTTTGTTTTATGGGAATAGATAAGAAAATATAAATACATTTTTTAACTATAAGATGGGGTCTACACAAAATGTGTATAAAAATTTGAAGAAATAAAATGAAGTTTCTTAACAAATAATGTTTTTACTGATTAAGCAATGAGTAATTCGATAAAAAAAAAATGCATATTAAGATTAATGATTATGACAACTGTTTAATTACCAAGGACAGCTATCAAAACATTCTACTGTTAAATTAATACTTTGTGCGCACTCATCAGTAACTGATGCTCTCAAACTATTGTCCAATGGAATAGACAGAACATGGCATTAAAAGTATTAGTTCAACATTAAAGGTTTGTCATGAGATGTCAGAGGCAACACATTGTTAGAAATCTGCAGATATATTTGTGGAAATACCTTTTACATGCCTTTAAAATGTTGAAATGTTTACAATTAACTTTAAAATGATGTTTCTTTATATATTTATACTTCTACTAATTAATGTGCACCCGCTCTTACAAGAGTGGGTGCACTTTTTTATCATGACGCCTGTCAGGCACCATGGATATAATATAGAGCTATACCTATACCTCAATAATGGTGAATTAATTAACCAATGACAACATGCACAGTGGAGTAAGAATTTCAGCACAGAAAAAAAAGAAGTATATATATATGCACACTGTGTTTTTCTTCCAGAGATCTGTTCTTGTGTTCACACGTAAAAATAATCTTGCAGGTTCACAGACGTGCGTTTCCACTGGAAGCCTGTAGTGTAGTCTTAAAGCAATGACACAGGATGTGTAATAAAAGATGCTTGCTTTACTGAATTCCAGGCATAGGAATGTTTTTGTCCAAAGTCAAACGTCTTCTTGTCTTTTTCAGAGCATGTTTCTGGATATCTCCTCTATCATGAAGAAGTGAAGCGACAAGGCTAACATCATGGCTGTAGGAGTTGTGTTCCACAGCCCAGCTGGGTCACAAAGAGGGGAGAAACTGTATCAATGATCCAGCCATCAACATTGATCTACCACTCATGTCACATGGGTTCAAAACAAGTCAGCGGATTCAGTGCCAAAGCCTAGTGTGTTTTGGATTTGAAGCACCTTATAATGCCAACATGTGGGTCCTAACAGGATTGTAACTTTCTGAAAGCATCTTTCCATGTGTCGGCTGAATGTTTAAGATTGTGCAGAAACAAGACATGGATTATCAAGCAAACTCCTCAGAGGATTGATTTGCTTGTGCAAGAAGAACTTAATAAGATTACAATTTTGTTTTGTTTTTGTTTTTTTTTTTAAGTCCCAGACTTGATTAGAAAATGTATCTGTTTGTAGGTATTTGTATACAGTCTGTTCATGAGACATTATGTTGATTTATATTATATTCAGATTAAATGCTTCTCAACAAAACATCAGCAGTTTTTCAAACAAATATTTAATCAAAATCCACACACCAACACCACACAATAGAATTCTCATGCTTTCTGTTTTTTATTTCTAAACGAAAAATTGGCAAGGCAAAATGCTGTTTTTCCTTAAAACCTTTTTCATATCAAATTAAACAAAACATGACATGTTGTACGATATTTACAAAAAAATTAAAACAAAGCACAGGTCATTTGAACATTCAAAGATAAAAAAGGAAATCAAAAATGCTGAATCTGCCTATAACAGTCATGTTGCAGGTACTCAAAAAAGGACATGTAAAAATGGCTCACAAAAATATACAAATACAATGAAATAACCACTGTAAAAAGTTAGAAACAATGTCACAGAAACTGTCTACATGTCTATCATACAGTCCTTACCCATTAGAAGAGGTATGCTGAATCATCCAGGTAGATAAGTGCTTAGAGTCTTTTCATCTTAACTCAAAAAACCTTGAAAATCATAATCTGAGATCCAAGTAGCCCCGATTACCACATTCTGTAAACAGATTGGATTGAGTACTTCCTTTAGGGTTCCACCTTGTAATGAAATTGAAGGCATTAGATTCCAAAATACAAACTTTCATAAAGGATTACTCCTCAGTGGTCGCCACTGCTTAACTTTTAAAGAATAGCCGTTGTGCTTACAGTAGCACTGCATTGTGAGGTGTTGGGAGGTTAAAAAATAAGAAAAACACCTAAAAAAGTAGAATGTAACAGCAATTTACTTGACTGGAGTAGAAGCTGTGTCCCAAGTTTCTTGAAATGAGAAATCAGGTGTCACATTTATAATGACAATATATCTAGTGAACTAGAGGTTCTCTATCATGAACCACAATGACCCCAGAGTCTGCAGCTTTTAAACACACAATGAACACACCTTCAGCATGGCCAGAAGCTCAACTTGCAGACTTTGGTGCTCAGTGTTAAATGGCTAAGAACAACTTTTAAAAAATGTGAAACTGTACACATCCTTTTTAAAATATAATTAAAGGACCATACCAGCTTTTTTGCACTAATATGCATATTTCTGGCCATTTTCCAAATGCTATTTTTTTAAACATTGTCGAGGCAGCTATTTGTTTCATAATCAATTTGCAGAGTCTTGAAACTGGCTTACATTGGCTAATCTGTCCCTGGGAACATCCTGTCAGCTTTTGCTCTTGTTTTTTAATGTCATGGTGGTGCAGTTGGAAGTGCAGATTGATCTGAAAATTCTGCATTGCATTACAACATAACAGTAATGTGATGCTGACTACGTAAAAAGCATTTGATAGATTATCTATCTCTGGTAAGTGTCAAGTTTTGCATCATACTGAAATAAAGTGAAACCACATTATACCAAAACTCAGAAAATAGAGTGTACTTAAAGGAACAGTTGGTAGTATTAAAGTGTATATGAAATAAGTTAATGGTTAATGGGTGAATACATGAAACACTGGTGTTCCTTAAAATTATACTATCGATTTTTTTAATTTTAAAATTGTGCTGGTGTCCATGATCATTAGTCAACTAACACTGACACTGACTACACACTGATGACAGTTGCTGTTGTAACTCTGTGGAAGATGATTAGGGCCCATGAGTTCTGAGATTTAAGATTAAAGATTTAGAAAAAAAGTCATAATTTCAATACAAGGGTCAGATTTGTTGTGATTTGGGATTTGTTCCTGAGCTGTAATTTGTGAATTGTTCGGAAAGGCATCCCTATTCAAAACATCTAACATTGAGCTATGGTTGGTGATTTGCCACTCTGTGCTCTAATCATGTTCCATACATAAGGAATATCTCAGTGTCAGTGTTGGAACAACTTGGAATATTAGATTTTTTTCACATTGCTGCAGAAATTACGGTCTACAATTAAACCAACAGGAAATTTGGGTTACATTTAGCATTAAAAAAGGCAGAGTAGGGACCAAACAAGTCAAAATGAAGCACACAATCATTTCCTGGCATTTATATAATCTGTAATAATAATGTCTAGAAAAGAACATTGTGCAAAAAGTGCAAAAAACATTAGCAACATTAGCAAATGAATGTTTTGATATCAGATTTTTTTAATCTGGACTTTTCAGTGTAGAATTGATTTTAAAGGCTTCAAATAATTTCATGCTTCATTTTGAATTTTCTTCAAGTGTAGCTCCAATCGTTTTGCTTGAGCTCAGTTACATATGCAACTTAGTGATTACATTAAGTTATTTTTAAATCTCTTAAACTGATGGTCTTCTATTATAGTATAGTACTTATTGATAATTACATTTAGTTTGTCAGTGTTGAAACCTGCAATGGTCATTAATAAATAAATAAATAAATAAAGACAAGTAGCAAAAATCGTGGGAAAATACATACAAAATACACAACATAGCCATGAAATGGTAAAATAACAAAAACAGCTTTTAAAAGATAGCTAATTCTAGAGACATTTTATTTGCTTTGATAATCTGACTCTGTTGCAGGTCTTTTCCTCCATTGCATGATTTTCGTTTTTCTTTGTCAAAACATTTCTTTTCATGCACTTTTTTAAATCTGTGCGATTATTTCTCAGTTTCATGGTTATATTATACAGTTTGCTTGTATTTTCTAAAATGAAATTGATTCCATGTATTTAAAATGGACACTTTCTGTGTCCTTTTTATGATGATAGTTCACTATTTGTAAGAAAGAGGAGCTTTAGGATAAGTGAAACAAATGTCTAAAATAAAGTTATATAGTTTGCTTTTCCCTCTTGAGGTTTCATCTCAAACAAATTCAGCAGGGTCAGAACGGACCACATCAAAATTTTATGACAGTGTTGCAACAGTCTCTTAAAGCTGCAGTGTAGTTTTTTCTGTATCACATCATTTGTTCCCTCACTGGTTAGTTTGGCCTCTGTAACCTCTAAGGCAAAAAATTGTAGCTGCACTTGTCAAATGCATTTTCATAAACTCAACACTTGTAAATAAAAAAGATCTCTATCAACTTTTCTATTGAACTTAATTCAAAGGTCTTAATTTGAGCTTTACCAAAAGAACAGGCAATACACAAAATTGTAAACTTACTCACAACCTCTTAAGTTAAATATTACAACTTAGATAAGTACATCTGTGACTTGTATGTGAAGACTTATTTTTCGTGACATTGCAATAAAAAAAATTCAACCATTGAAAGATCAATTCTAAGAATTGTAATTCAACCACATTTTACATCTATGCAGTTTCCTTATACGACTGACCCCAACCCCCAACCCCCAACCCCCAACAAGAAGAGTCCACATAAATAAAGTAACAAGTTCACATTAAGAAATTCATGTCTATTAAAAAACACCAAAAAACAAAACAAAACAAAACAAAAAAACAGCTGAGTCGTGTTCCTCAGTGTACTTTGAGAATTTTGTACATTCTAATGAGATTATCGTTGGCTAACAGGTCCTGTGTTGATATTATGGATGGAGCCACTTCTCTTTTCTCCAAAAGATGAGCAGATTTGTTTTCATTTTTGAAATTTTAGCTTAGTTTAGATTGTTGAAGCAAGCATGGTCAGGCTGCCATTATAATGTTGATCTACATTTTAGAATTCATATATTTAGCTTCTTTTCAAAACCAACAATTTATATTGACAAAATTACAAAAGGAAATGGCAGCACTTGATTAAAGATAAAACAAATTTCTGATCAGTCAAGTCTCATGAAATATTATCAGTTTAAAATGTTTGACTTTTCAGATGTGAGTTTGACCCCCCAGTGCTTGATGCAGCTCCAACTTAACCTTGTTGGATAAAAAGAAGCCCAAATATTCAGTTATCAAATGACGTGGAGCTGCTGCACTGTGAGGCTCACAGTGCAGCAGGAGAGTGCTGGGCAGCAACAGAGCAGACGGCAGCAGCACTCATCCCTGCCACGTGCCCTGACATTGACTTTTCAACAGCAGATGAATTTGGCATCTCCCTAAATCAATAATGCACCACATGTTTGTTCAGAGCTTTGAACTTCATACAATAGACTATTAGGGATACTGATTTGTAAGTAGAAATTGATCATTTTGCTCAGTGTCTGAACAAATTCAAATATGATGATGAGTTACTTTTTAAATATATAGGTGTTAAACACCAACATACTGTCCCAAATACATTAAGTAGGGATTTGTGTTTTATTTACAATACAAGAACAGTGCAGCTATATATTACCATAAGTACAAATGCTCAGTACTTATTATTGAGAAGAAATTAAATGGGTTAAAAAGAGCACTTAAGTTTTGTTTTGTTTAAACTACCACACCAGTGTATCTATATGAAAGCCCATTTTTAAATAGATCATGGATACTTTACATTACCACTATCCATTTTCCAAAGCATGATATATTGGTTCAGATTATGTTTTTGTTTTGTGGGTTTACATTTTCAGCACTCCATAACAATAGAGAAAATAATATGGAAATCAACTACAAAAGGATGAAATAGATAGCTACCACATTTACATGACATTTGTTGTTCATTTTCATCATCCAGTTTTTTTGCCTCGTGTTTAAACTTTTCCAGGCAATCTTCTATAGCAATTACATACGTTATTTACCATATAAAATAATTTAAAAATAATAGAATATAATTTCAGTAGTATTAGTTTCCTGCAGAGGACCATGTCATTTCTTATTGTAAAAAAAACATTACATTCTAAGACTGTAGATAAGTTATATATTCAGCCATTTTTCCAAGTTTTAAGAAAAAATAAAGAAATTATAAAATGATAGAGTTCAGTCGCTAAAAGAATTGTTTTTGTGGTGATTAAGCAAAGGTTACCCTGCCATTAATTTTTTTTTTTTTTTAAAGGTATCAAGGTATTTAAGAATCTGAATCAGGTTTATTGGTCAAATATGTGTACTCATACAAAGAATTTGACCATATTTTTCCCCCAAAGCTGATTAAATAAAGGCAATGAGTAGACATACTTATATGTATATAAGTATGTAAAAAATGGTTCATATATGAGAAGCAGCAATGATCAACAACATAAATATAAACTGTTTTTACAAGTCAAATTCAACTTGTACAGAACACAAAGAAGTGCAAAGGAAATAAATATTGAATGGACAGACATGAAGTGCATGATTATGTGCAGTAAACTGTATACATGAAGATATACCACATGCATATTACAGAAACTATACAGAATTTGTATTTTCATTGACAGTGCATGATGATTTGTACATGTCAAACACAAGATGGTGAATCTGTAGCGAAAACTGTACTCTATACTAGAAGAAAGTGAATGTTTTGGTGTTAGAGGGTCATTGACACTGTATGATTGGCTTTCACTAGAGTGGCGGCCTGTTGCAGGAAGCTGTAGCTGTCTGGCCGTTATGGCAGTGCTCTGTAGTGGCTGTCAGAGGGCAGAGTGTGTCCTGTTGTCTTGTTTCCTTCAATGTATCCAGACTTTGAAAGTGTGTAAGTCCTAAATTGAGGACTGGTTGGCATCAGTGATTTTTTTTCTGCAGTCTTGACTGTCCATTATAGTTTGTTCCTTTCCTAGTTGGTGGCCAATCTAAAGCAGACAGTACTGGATGAACATAGAAAATAGTGAATGTCTGCAAAACTGGAACAGCAGCTTGTGAGGCAGGTTCAACTTTCTGAAGCTGCACGAGTAGTACATCCTCTGCTTGGCCTTTTCCATGATTGGGTTTGACACCAACTTAAGGGATACTGCAGGTTGGTATCATGGTAGACACACTGCTTTCGAGCCCATGTTGAATAAATCTTTCACTGACCTGTTTGACTGGTAAGCAAACAGCTGGAGATCAAGCAGGGGGACTGTGATGTCCTTCAGGTGGGCCAACGCCAGTTTCTCAAAGGAATTAGCGACCACAGATGTCAGGGCAACAGGCCTCTGATAAAGAATTTTCTGAGGGTCGGGATGGTTGTGGAGTGTTTGAAGCAGATGAGAACTTTACACAGCTACAGTGAGTTGTTGAAGATGTGTTTGATGTTAGAGGAAGCTTTCAGACAGAGGATTTTCTGGTTTTCTGTTTCTGGAAAAGCTGACACACATTGACTTCACAGATCCTGAGTGCAGTTGGGGGGTCACTGAGGATGGGGGAAAAGGTGGCAAAGACGATTGTGTGATTCTGAGTCAAAGCAGAAGAGGAATGTAATGTGAGCTCATCAAAACCCCAGTAAGGGCCCATTTCAGACTGAATTGGGCGTTGGAGCAAATTGGCGAATTGTCCTATTTTATTGAATGTGGGCAGTCAAATGAGGCTGTGCCCTTGCAGACCAGAGGGGGTTCTGAAAAACAAATATGCAGCAGCTCCATGGTGGAAAGTTGAATCAGAAAAAACTTTCTAAGGAACGGTGTGGTGGCCAATGAGCTAAAAAATAGAAAAGGACCAGAAAGCGCAGTCCTAAGGTTGCCATCCACAGCACAATCTTATCTCCCTTTTGCCTGTTTCTTTGATTAAGTGACAAAGTCCTTTTCCAGGAACATTCTGCTTCCTTGTAAGGAAATAACTGGAAAGCTTAAAAGCTGTTAAAGAAAGCATTGTACAGTATGACTGCCATGTATGCAACATAACAAGAAAAACAGAGATGATGCAATGATCTACAAGCCTGTGCAACTGTCAACCAATATTCTTGCATGTTAATTTTTCATACTGAAAAGATATTGACAAAATCACCAAGAGTTTTGGCAGCATTCTTTGGAAAATGGTCAGTAGAAATATAAATTTTCACTGGTATGGTTCTTTAATGATTGTGACCACCAAGTCATTAGCATGGAACTTGTTTCAAGTGCGGACACCACCATGCATTTGCTTATGTTGAGTGCCATGTGTCACTTCTAGAAGAGTGGGGCAGTGCTTCAACTTTGCAATGTAGTTCTGTCTCTAAGCAAGGATATACAAAAGGAGAAGAGAAATGTGAAGTGTTCATCAAATACAATAAAGAGTAAAAGTGAAAATTGACAAAAGCAACTTTGCATAATGAGAGTTCATCTGACCATTTCATCTAGTGTAAAATATTTGAAATACACACCTTTGGTACCATTTTACTTTAAAGTCCTGTGTCACTCAACAATTACTGGGCATCTAAAAATCTTAATTAATTTGACAAAAGATAAGCAGTTTGATGTCATGGTGTAAAACATGTTAAAAGTGCAACATTTTGGGAAACATACTTTTTTGTTTTACGTCTTACGGTGTGATGACAGGATAGATACACATCTCGTGTGTGTACAGAGCTGGAGTCACTGTGTCACTGTAATCACCTAGATTAAGCCTCAACATTGTTTTCTGTCCCTTCATACATCACATTATACATCACATCACAGTCAGCATTATCAAAAAATCATTCCTTTTCACTTGGGTCGCACATTTGTTTCTGGCTGAATATGTTCTGAGGCTTGTAGGCTCAAGTCTGGCCCATGCACAGCACGCTTGTCAGATGCTATTCTAGCACATAGACAGAACCTTTTCTTGACTGTCATCCAGCACTGGATGATAACAGCTGAATTACCCCAGATGTAGAAGTATATGAGCTGAACTTGGTCTGAGGACCCAAACCTATACTGGGCCAGCAGCTTTATTTTTGTAACTGTCAAAAAACGACAGATTTAAAAAACAAATCCAAAGCCTGGAATACCTCCTAGCTCATGCTATGCAAGGAGTGCTGGTTAGATGCAGAATGTTTTTAGTATTGTGCAATACTATGCTTCCAGCATATAAAATATCACAAATGACTTTTCTACCCGTTCATGGGTCAAATAAAAACAATATATTGTATTGAGAAAATTGCCCTAGAGTTCTTTATAGGCATTTTTCTTCTTTTGAACAGAGCTTTGTGTGCTCTTTCCTCTGCTTCCAGCCTTTATTCTAAGCTAGGCTAATCACTCCAGTTTTGTATTGAACACGAGGATATAAGATCAACAACCATCTGAAAATCTTATTCTTACTCTGCTGAGCTATTGCATTAATGAACCAAAAGTGACAGACACTGAAAAAAAGAGAACCGAATGGTAAACTGCATTTAATTGCGCTTTTCTGGTCCACCTAATAAACTTCACAACACGAGTCAGTATTCACGCACAAATTCATACAATAATAGAAAGTGGCTACTCTGCAAATGCTAGACTGCTCAGGAAGTCACACACACACATTTAGACACAGCCACAGGGAGCAATTTGTAGTTCTGAATCTTTCCAAGAAAAAAAAACATGCAGACTGAAGGAGTCGGGAATCAAACTATCGACCTTCTGTTAAGTAGACAACCTGCTTTACCCCCTGAGCCAAAGCACCACAACAGCCACTTGATCCACATCAACACAATCGACTTAAATTGATTGTATGTACTTAAGTAATTGTTCAGATTTCACAGGACTGTAAAGTAAAGTGTATGTACATGTTAACAGGGACATTACTGAACATTCTGAGGAATTCCTGAGTTTAACCTCCTATGATGCACAAGAGAGGGAGGGAAGCTGACAGGAAGAAAAAGTCGAGATGAGACAGAAACACAAAAAAGAGAGAAAGATAAGCTGCCAGTGCTTTTGTTTCATCACCAGTCCAAAAATACATGTTCAACAGTATTGCTGATAAGACAACGCTTGTGTCATCCATTACAAAAAAGAGAAAGAAAACACTTCAAATATCAAGGTAAAGACAAGTAAGAGTGCGTCACAACCCAAACTGCTTGCCTCCAGACTCTAATTACAGGCCTGTCTCTTCTGTTCCTCAGTTGTGCATTTCTCAGTCATTTCCTGACAGAAATCCACTGTTACAGTGGGGCTACATACTTCCTCAGTGGATCCAAGCACCAGCTGACACTTAAGATTCTCCTGCCCCAGACCTGACACCTCCACCCCAGGGTGCCTACCCTCCATTAAACCCTGACTTGGACCTACATCAGACAGACATGCAGTTTCACTCTGTTGTGACACAGGTGACCTAGGCTGAGATGAGCCCTCGTCAGAGGAAGGCGATGGCGGGTTGGATGTGAGGTCGATACTGGCAGAGACGGGAGGTGGCTGGGTGCCCTGCACCTCCCTACACACTTGCTGGGAGAGAAAGGAGAGGTTCTGCCACAACTCTGACATACAAACCTTCAACTGGTTGCGTTCACTCAGTAGTTTCTCCTTCTCGCACACCTAAGTTCACAAGACACAGCATCATCAGGTGATGAAGCAGCACTTCCTGGTGGTCAGCAGTTCACAAAAATGTAGTTTCTGCACAGTAATGCTCATGTGGTATGTCGTGGCAAGTATTAGCTTTTTTGAGTTGGTATTGCAAGTTACATCACTTAATCATCATCAGCACCTGATGATGGTCCTGACCTGGTCTGTGGCTATGACTCGGGGACTAAATTTCATTTCTGTAGCATGGACAGTTTTGGATGTTACTGATTGCTCCTCATAACAGCAGAAGACTTTATTCTTGAAGTTTTACTTAAAGCCAGTGATGTAAGTGGCTTTTAACAATCACCGGTTGCTAAAGAATTTGAATAACGAGCTGTTCAGTATGGAAGCCAGAGTGTGTTTACATCACCTTCATGCACTTCATTAACCATACTTCAACCAAAGTGCTCCAGCACAGCCTGAAAGATCAGGCCCATTAAATTATTTTGACATACATATTCTGGTCATTTGAGTATGTTGCTGTGGAGTTGGAATGGCCTATGCGTTTATTTAAGTGTGCTTATCTACGATGTGCTTGATCGTACCAGTTTGCGGATCTCACTCTCCAGGTTCTGAATGCAGTCCAGCTTCCTCTTGCGACAGCGCTGGGCAGCAATACGGTTTTTGCTGCGGCGGCGGATGTCGTGAATGAACTCCAGCTGCTCTGAGGTCAGCTTGTGCATCTTGATGAGAATTTGGAAGTCATTGCGTGGCAGGTTGGTGATCTGGTCCACAGGGAAGGGCAGCTTTACCTAAGAGGACCACAGAGTTTTAACTCATTTTATAATACCCATGTTTGTAGTTTTGAGTGTTACAGTACAGGTTATGCAGGACATCCAATACCAAAGAATCCTGACACAGATAACGCTTAACCTGCACGTGATGTGCACTCCTCCTTACAGAGCATCTAGGTCAAATTCGGGGCAAAGTGTATTCTACAACTGTGGTCTGCTGCTCAACACCAGTCCTTGAAGTCAGTGATTACTTGACATTACGAGGTTAAAGTTCATGACTTGTTGGATTTATATTGAATATAGAACTTAAGTTCAAACCTTATGCAACTATGACAAAACTTCCACAACAGATTATCAATTTATAGAGTAAATTAATATTTTTGAATGATAAGATTGATTATCTAATACTCTAAATAGCTTTCAAAAATAGGTATGTTCCTGAAAAATCCTGAAAAATTCATCATGCAGGAAATTCCACTGTACTAAGTGTAAAAACTGTAACAATCCAAAGCTGATCCTACTTACAGCTAAGGAAGACAATTTGAACAAACACAATACAAAATCTCCCACCTTAATCTAAGCCCATGAGCTAGTATGGTTGGTTGGATGGTGGGAAATAATGCTCATAGTGATTTTGGTCAATGTAAATGTTGCTAGGTCTAGAAAATATGTAATAGCATGTCACTGATTGTAAGCTATGTGTGTTAGGACTTTTTACATAACTCAGTTACCAAAATGCATTTCAGCATCTGGTTAAACTGTACATAAAACGTTATGAATAGTTTTATTTTAAGCATATGTTTCTTTCTAATCAGTCATTCCTTCTCTTTTTGATAATTTGTAGCAAAATATTTCAGACTAAATGTTTAACAGAGAAATTCTTAAATGTAGCATCCCTGTAAATGCTATCTTGTAACAGTGAAAACACAGTGACATTAGATGAGGTTTCTGCCTGTTAAAAGGCAGTTTTTCCTCGCCACTGTCGCCAAGTGCTTGCTCATGTGGGAATTGATTTCA
>JAPZDZ010000007.1:23412021-23424500 GCA_029783805.1 Acanthurus tennentii | reverse complement strand
TGTAAAGTGTCTTGAGACAACTTGGTTGTGATTTGACGCTATATAAATAAAATTGAATTGTTTTAGATGAAATTTAGATATTTAGATGCCACTTGCAAATACTGCAAGTGTAGGTGCTGGGATAGACCCAGTGATTTGTGGAGATTGGTGACCCGGTACAGTCAGAGATAAATAACTACATAGTAAAAAATGTCACTCTAATGTCACTCTTGTATCTAATTTTCATGTATCTTCAAAGTAGGTTGGTGGATTAATAAAACACCATACTACAAAGTATTCCTCCCTCTTTTTATTAGACTACTATATTAAAAGCCCAATAAGTAGTTGAGGACAAAATGTGCTAGATTGCTAAAATTGTTACCATGCAGATTACACGTACAGTGGCATTATAAATTATCAAATGTACGTATTCATCTGGAACTATTATAAAATTTAAATGTAACTAAAACATCAGTGCATCAGTTCAACAAATAATTCTAACACTAATGTAAAACATACAACAGAGAGAGAGAAGTCATTCTGCCGTATTATGACTACTTTTTACATTTGATACTTAGGTATATTTTGTTTATTACAACTCTATATTTACCAAAACAGAATCCTGAAAATAGGACTTTCCCAATGATTTGATCATTTTTCCCCTACTTTCTTATAACTAAAAGGTCTAAATGCACCCTCCACATCTGGCATTTAGTCATATGAATAGTTATCTACACTGGTTTCCGGTTGCCAGGGAAGAGCAGGGTAGCTAAATATCCACTAGATGTCAGTGTTCAGCTGCTCATAAATCCAGCAGCCCTTCCACATCAACACAGGATGCACTCTTTGTTCTGTTTGTTTTCAGTTTTGGTATCTAAATGTAGCTTTCACGTGTAAAAATAAAAGTGTATTAACAACTTCATTTCCATTTTTTTTCTCTAAAAATCTATTTGATTTAATTTATTCTTTATTCTTTGGCAATTTAATGTATTTACTCATGAAAGCAAGTATTTATTTTTTACATTTGTTTGAATCATTCATGTTATCATTGACTCTATTCCTTAATTACTAATTAATTAATTACTCCATTGATCTGCCTGTTATGTGTATTTGGGTAAACTTTTTCCTTTTTTTCTTGGTTTGTTAAATGCTGACATGTAGCAGTAGTCATCCTTAGTAGAATACTTCATTCTAATTATTTCATTCATTCCATTAAAGTAAAGATGTGGGTTGACCACAGCTACTTTGTATTTGTTCCATGCTGCATTGTAACATGGTGTACATCAGAAAAGGCTGCCACAGCAGCCCACGTTGTTTTCTTCATATGAGCAATGTTCAGCACAGTGCAGCCAGTATACAACGATGACATCATTCTCTGATCTGACAACAGAGGGAAGGGAAGAGAGAGGCGTGTGTGTGCCTGTATGCATGTTATGGTGTGTTTAGGTGCTGCCTGTCCTTTACTCTATAGACATCTATATATAGCTCCATGACTCTCAGCAGTCACATAATAAGGTTGGAATGACAGAGTGAGCCTTGGATGGTAATAAATCCCCTCACCAATCTCCGTCTTTCTCTTCTCTCTGTGGTGTTCTGGTTTCTATTTTTAACACTGTGTGTATCCTTTGAGACACTCTCTCCATCAGTTATTGGTTTAAAACCAAACAGTTCACATTAACAGCAAAATATTTGTAGTATATGTAAAATAACTGCTCACTGTTGTTAAAAAATAAACCCAATTAAAATACAGATGTTTTATTCATTCAGAAGCTACTGTAAACCCAAACCACAGAGGAAAAATTGGGTCACATGATGTAACTGCAACTGAGTTGTGATCTATGAATGCCTTTATGCACGAGTGTCCTGACTATAATTGGGTAATTTGAGTGTCTGGTGACCTGGAAAGGACCTTATTCCAGATTTGAGGAACCTGGTTATGCTATCTGGACAACTACGGCATGTAAACACCTTATTCCAGTTTCTAAATATTATTTGTCAATACAGAACATAGTAAATGATATATTGTGATATCAGTCACACCTGAAGGCAGTTAATCAAAAACTGGATTATGTTATGAACTGCTGCATTTTAGTAGTCATTTACTACGAAGGCAGGTGGCCAGTCGATTCATCACAGAATCCAATAATCCGTTAACAATTATCAATTTTTGTCAAAAAAAGTCTGAAATGCACACAGACAGATGGGACCTACCTGGCTGTCAGAGGAGTAACAGAGCCTTTGCTTGGTTCTGAGAGGATGTTTACAAATTAAGCTGGTCTGAGCAACAGATACTGTTTGATGAAGCTTCCCTTCTCCAAATATGATCAATTCTGTTTATTTATTATGGCATGATAAAGGATATGATTTTTAAAAAATCTTTGTCTGCTACCGGCTTTAAAATTAGTATTTCCACTGTTGATTACAACAGTTTGAGCCTATCACATATCAAATATGCTGCCCAAGAGCTATGAATGTTGCATTTGATTGACTGGTTGTTGCAAACCCCACATCTTTCATGTGCATTTACTGTAGCTAGATTGGAAAAGCTAAGGTAAATGAGGTGGCTGCCAACAAGATTTGAAATGTCAGTTACTTTGCCTTTGCTGTAATTAATAAGGCCTGATAACTCAAAGAGGACATAGCTCAATAGACAGGCCTTTATTCGATATATTGTCAAAAATGTCTATACCTGATCATACTACAGTAAATGATAATAGTTCTTAATTATTATCACATTTTAGAATGGTAACTCAAAAATACCTTCCTTGTAGGTTCTTCCTGCTGCCTGAATAATACTTAAACAACATGGTTTTAAGCAAAATGAAATGCGAAGTCGGATGGAAGGGGGTCTTGATGATCTGGCCTAATTGGAGAGGGCAGATCTGGGGTCAGGAGTAGCAGATGGTGGAGGGAACGTGGACAGGACACCTTCCACCTGCCCACAGGGTATCCTAGGGTGTATGTGTCCGCTCTATAACTGTGACAACTGGGTCAGCGCAAAGAAGTGGGACAGACTGCACACACACAGGCACATACATATACCATGTATGCACAAATGCACACTAAATTGAAATGAAACTACAGAGATGAGTATAGAAGTCAATTCTGCCTGACTTTGTGTTTTTGATGTGTTTAATTGAATATTTTATAAGTACTACTTCATTGCATTTTAAAAGGTAAAATATTGTGACTGGTTTATGTTCTTTACTCCAACTAATATTTGATGGTGTTTCGATTGGCAGCAGCACCAGTTATGAGAGCTTGTGATAATGCATTCACTTGTCAAGTTATCAATAAAGCAAGCTAAAACTACTGCAGTCTCATAAAGCAGTTTTCTTCATTGTCTTTTATGAAGGTTAGGAGGTTCACTGTTCAGATAAATCACTGTTAAGATTAACAGCATATTATTATGCAATTGCTTTTTTTGAGTTTCAGATGAAATTTGTTTAAAAAAGAGATTCTAAGGTTATATTAACAAAATGTCTTTATTCTTCGAAGTGTTATCTGAACATTTACAAAGTATACTCATACAATTAAATTGTTTTATTAAAAGACTTTTAAAAAGTCACAAACAGAAGGTGAGGATTCATCTTGAGCAGTTAACTCAACGAACAGCTAGTTGTTTCCATTGCCTAACAGAACGGTGTTTCACAGCTTGCTGTCTCTCCTGGCTCTTCTGGAGGTGTTTACAAGGTGCCAGAGCTGTCTGAGTCTGACACAGTCAAACCCAGAGACATCACACACTGTACATTCTGCCATGCTGCTTTAAAAGTTTGATCAAATTTAAAGTGCAAACTGCCTGGCAGCTGATAAACTTTAAACATTGAAACATTTTCTGCACTAAGCCTCGTTACCTTCTTTAACAAAGTAAAAAAAAAAATTGGGGGCGTTTATCGTGGCCCTTCTGCCACACTGTTTCTCAGATATTAGTCATACATGATAAGCTCTGGCTCATATTTAAATTGAAAGTAAACAACTTAAAGGCAATGTTGATCCTGGTAGAAATATAAAAAGGTGTCCCTGCAGATATGAAGCTGTTGTTTGCAATAATAAAAATTTCCATCACTTTAGGAACCGATAAACAGAACTGAAATTAGGCTTTTTTGATGGGAACCCTGTATTTGGCATTTGGGATTTTGCTCTTATTATTATTATCCAATTTTTCAATTCTCTCTGTAAATTCAGTGCTGACAGAGAACCTGATAAAATCTAATAAAGTCTCTGACATACTGCCTTTCCTGTGATAACATTACAACAATAAAAGTCAACTTGTGATGTACCATTAAAATACTTTCAATGCAAGGCATCCATTTGTCCATCTGTTATTTTGCAGAGGCAAAATTAATTCAATGCACACAAGTTTGCAATCTTTTTTTGCTATTACTTAAAATACAAAGCAGCAAAACAAGTCAATTTAGGTCAGTTTTATTTCTGTAACACCAAATCACAATAAAAGTTCTCTCAAAACACTCAATGTATATGTCTAAATCACACACTCTAATATAATTTTAAGTGTTTTCTTTCAGGTTTATAAAGACTAGAGAGAACAGTAGAGACATCATCTTCTATTGATCTGTTAACTCCAGTGAGTTTCCAGCCTGGCTGAGATGTTGTTTTGGATGCAAAACATGGTTTTTAAAGTGGTTCATCAGAGCAGGACCGAGTGCCACAGGGTCGAAACAATTTAGACTACACACTACAGACTTTTCAGGTACTGGTATGAAGGTGGCTGTCTTGAAGCAGTTGGGAACACTCTCCTGTTACAGCAGGGTGTTAAAAATGTCTTCACTCTTTTTCACTATCAGCAGCATTCTTCTTACCCCCACTGTGTGTGTACTGAGAGTGGCCACCTCCTGGAGGCAGAGTAGACTTGGCAGCTGACTCTACGTTGAGGAGATCAAAGCAAGAATAAAATGCATAATGTTCATCTGCCTTTATGGTCTCACACATGATGGGGTGCTTCTGCTTTTGTAGCCTGTAATATTCTGGATAATATTTTTGGTGTTATAGATGTTGAGTTCTTTGTAGTCTCTGCTAATGTCATTGCCTTGCCTCCTTGATCTCAGCTTTCGGTCCTTCTCTGGTGTTTTATGGTCTCCTGACTGAAAAGCTACATTTTTGCTCTCAATTGAGTCCTCACCTCTCCAGTCGGTTTTAACAGGTAAGGGATTTTTTTCATCTTTTTCATCTGCAGTATTTCCCATAGAGAGTTAGTATCACTGTGGCAGGGGTTAGAGGAGCTATGTTTGACTACTTACAGTGTTTAAAAGAATACATTCAGATGGTTTACTTTAGGATGGATGAAACAAACCTTTATACTATGATGACCAAACAAGCCTGTGATCAGATCAGTATGCTTTCCAAACAGTCTCATTTGAGACACCCCCATATCACTGCACAACCCTGTGCTAATCTCTACAATACCTGATTTGGTCTGAATACAGTCTAAGACTTTGTTACATTATAGCACTAGTAAGCTAGTGATGTTTAGCAGATGTAATGTTTACCATATACACTGCTGGATTCAGGGGGCAGCACAGACAGCCAGCACTGGGAGTGTCACGCTGGAGGTGTGGCTAACATGGGCAAACATTTGCTCCAACAAGTCCTCCAATCAAAACAACCTGACAGGTTGTGCATTTGCCTTTGCCTGAATTTACCACCCTGGGGATTGCTTCCCAAATTAGCCCCACCACCAGCAGGAGGATGCATGTTACACAGATCATTTTCACTCTAGAGGTCTTTTTTGTCACTAGACAATCTCATCTTGATAGTAAGGTTAGGCTTAGTGTAAGACTACAGGTGGGGCAGTAAGGTAAGCATCTTTTAACCCAGTTATTACGCTAAAAGGACATAACCATCATAACTCAACATGTCACGTAGTTGTTAATTACAAAGTCGCTAGAGGTCTCCCTACATTCCAAACTTAAATATGGGTCATAGAAAGCTGCTTGAAAAAGGACTCCTAGGTCGTTTTTATTTGATGGATAAAGGATACATTTTTCTCATTTTGGGGGTGTCTGTAAGCAGGCTGGAGACACATATACTCAGTGGAAAATCATGAAAAGGTATTTTACATAATATCTGACCTTTAAGATTGGATCTTTGAAAGATGTTCACATTGGTGTAAAGCTTTTTTTCAACATCATTTTCTCATAAAAATGGCTGTGCTAAATTAAATACTTTTTTTTCATTTTTGTCATTGACCTTCTTTTTGGTTTGCTATAAGTTGTCAAACCAAACTGCCAGTTTATTGTCATTGTCTGTATTCAAAATAACTGATTATAGGAGCCAGGATATCAGCCACTGTTTATTCCTTTTTAGCTTCCCAGTCTCAAAACTTAACTGAATGAGCAACAACTTTAACACTGAGGAGCTCAAGCTCACACTTGTTATGGTCAAATGCTCATGGGGATGCATTTGTGCGCATGGAGCAGAAATGCTTCCATTCTGCTTGCCAATACTGTTGTTTCCACCTGTATCACATTTATACACCTAATTTTTTGTGTCAGGTTATTAAAAATGAACATTTGCTTTGACATTCAAGTCAGCAAAAGCTGACTAAGCACTTTAAAAGTTTGGTGACCTGAGTCAGTCAGGTAAACACACAAAATGTAGAAAATAATCAATATGAATGTGAGCTGCAGATTGAACAGTCGGATGACAGAACAGCAGAGAGTACTTGTTGGCACACAAACAATTGCTCTACACAGTGCACTATTCAAATTTATAGTTGTTAGGAGAAAAAGAAATACAGTTTGTCTGTAGTTATGACCTCTGTAAAGTGTCTCTCCAACTGTCTCTTTCCGTAAGTCTATGCAGAAAAACTGAACTCCTTATGATACATTAACTTCTGCAACAAATCTTTCCTGACTCATCCTCAATCATACAAAGCTTATATTCTCTTAAACTCTGTGTGTATGTGTGTGCCTTTGTGTGAGTGTGAGACGGAGCACAAGAGAGTTGTTTCCTATGTCATTAAATATCACATGTACTTAGGCATCACTATAGCAACTGTACAGCTCTTTAAAATCCAAAGGAGTATGTGATAGAAGTGTCATTTCTCACGAGAGAAGAACTGCCTAAGAATAGTCCTAGCTGTAAGTCACACCTTGGTTGTCTTTAAAAAAATCATTGGTTAATGCAACTAACCGAAGAGTATGTGCTGCTAAAGATCAGGCTAATAAAAGGTCACTTGTTTCTAAAAGTCATTTCTTTCATACTTCTATCATAACATAATTGTTGATTGACTATTTATGAGGAGTGCACAAGTGTAAGAATAGGAAACATTTTTCAAATCCTAAAAAAAGTATAAACATTTATAATTGATGAAAACTTAATTGCAATGTAGAACACTGATTAGAGTTATGATTAGGGTATGCCACATAAAAAAGGTACACAACATGATCTCCATTTAGAGGGTTAGGGTTAGTTGTTGTTGTTGTTGTTGTTTAAGAAATTTAAATGAAAAATTCTGGCACAAACAGAAAACCAGTACAAATGTTTATGAGAAATCCTAAATACATTCAGTGACATATTAACATTGATCATACTTTTCACACCTACCCGACTTAATCACATTGTTTACCATATTTAAATGGATATTTTAGTTGCCTGTGTTGATGCTGCAAAACTATAAAAAAGTGGCAATAAACAAAGTCTGCACAAATCATGGGCTCAGAACGAGAATGATTGCACCAAAATGCCTCTTGTCACAACAATATCTTAAAAATTGACAGCAATGCAAACAAACTTTCTATTCTAGCACTGTTGGAACTGAGCGCTCCTTTCCAGCAACTAAATCATAAATTCCTATGAGACTTAAAAAATATGTTCCTCATTTTTCTCTGCAAGTTAAAAAGAAAGGACATTCTCTTTATCTCATTACAATCTAAAAAGGAGTTCTGTGAGTATCTATGGAGTTCCACAGGGATCAGTTCTTGGTTCCCTATTATTCATCTCCATTAAGTACAATCTTAAAGAATCACTGTGAATCATCACCTTTCTTTCAAAGCTGATGATTCACAGCTGTACATATCACTTTCCTTAAAAATTCTTTTAACAGTCTTGTCAGATGTTTTGTTGACATAAACCAATGGATGTTTCAACAAATGGGACACTAAAATTATGACAATAGGCCAGTGTTATCACATTTTCTCTGGAGCACAGTGTGTATGTCCTAAACATGGGTTTTAAATTTACATCAATTTCTCAGCATTACATCACTGTAATAACTATGACAGCATTTTTAATAATTTGTTGAAACTACATCATTTAAAATAAACTAGAACAGTTTATGTTATATATATTTGAGTATATGTGTTTCTTAATTGTTTTAGAGGTTTTTCTGTTTTGATGATGATAATAATAATAATTATTAAAATATAATCATATTATTTATTGTGAAGCACACTGAATGTATCTGTGTATGAAATTTGCCATGTAAATAAAGTTGACCTGACTTGATTTTACATGAAAGTTTTTTTGTTAGTTGTGTGCATATCTGTGCTGATAGGGGAAGAAACACACTGGAGCCAACTCTGCTCACTGTTAGACCTAACTTTACCAATCTTATACCTGTTATGTCTACGGCCTGCACTATGCATCTTGTCATGAGCTGCACTATTTTCTTTCTCTTCCTCTGATACTGCCTGATAAGTTAAGCTCTGTAACGTCACAGTAACAGTTATGAGGAGAAAAAAAATTTCAGGCTAAAACAGCATTGTCCCGTAGAGCCTACATGACAGACTGAAGCTTTGGCATTGTGTTCACAGCTGTTGCTGTTGACATGAACACAAACGTGAACACACAAGTCATTGCTGTGTTGCCTGGAGATTCTGGCTGCTGCTTCAGTGTGTCTCTGTTTTGTGTCCTTCTCGACTCCTTCTGCTGCATGGCTCCTCCAGCAAGTGTCAGACAAGACCAGATATTTAACACCATATTTGAAATTACCCAGGTGTCTGAGGTGCTTTGTTGATTGTTCACATATAGAGGATAAAAATATAAAATTCATTTGACTATCAAGTAACATCTTATTTTGTAGGTGAATAAATCTCCCTGTCAATAACTGCTGTTTAACTAATATTAGTGCATTAATTCACTGATTTCATGACTTTTGTACTTGTGCTGCTCTTAAGCTGCATTTTCACAGCAGGTTCGTTACAGTTTGTCAGTGACTAAAGGCTGTAGCTTCTACAGACCAGAATGAGCTGCTGTGTTGTTTCCTACCTGCTGGGAAATTTAAGGAGGAAATGTGTCGCTATGACGACCAGCATAGAGTTCTACCTACACTGAGTGCATTCTATCAGTTATAGGAAACAAAAGCAAGCAGAGTCAAGATAGAAATGTATCTTTAAAGTACGTTAATTTAAATTGCAGGTCAAAGATAAAATTTAAATGTTTTTCACACTTAAGTAAAAAAGGGAACAAAAACGCAATGCCTGATGATCCTTTTTCCTGCTTGAAATCTTTTCCACTCGGACATGGTCAGGTCACCTAATGTTTTTAAGCAGCTGACCCAAAAAAAATGTGAAAAAAGCTTATGGTGTCAGAGTCCAGACAATCTAAGCCTAAGCAGTAGTTGAGTTTACCTTGATGCTAACACATAGGAGAATCCAGAGTAAGATAGTATAACAGAGGACCGTACTAACCTCAGGGCCAGAGACTCTTGAGATGCCACTTTCACTGTCTCCCTCTGAAAAAGAGCCTGATTCATCGCTGGAGTTGCCACCACTGGCACTGAGTCCCCGCTCACTTTTGATCTTGGTACAACCCTGAGAGAAGACGACCTCTCCGCTGTGGGGGTGCCTCTGATCTACTACCCCAACCAAGCAGTGAGACAGTCCAGAGGTGGAGCCTGAGTGTGGGGATGAGGAGAAGTCAAACTGGGGAAGGCTGGAAGGCGAGCTACCACTGCCTGTGTCCTCTGGGTAAGAGAATGAGGAGTGGGAGCTAGAAGTTTGGGTTCGGGTCTCAGAAGGTGGGGAGTGGGCTGATGTCTTGATAGGAATAGGGCAGCTTGTGGTGGGGCATGACCGACCAGAAGAAGGAACTTCTACCTGCATCAGAGTTGAGACTTTTTCTCTAAACTTCTCATCCATGTAAGAATGGGCCAACATTTGTCGCTCACAAGATGCTGAAGAGAATATGACACTGCATCTGTCCAGCTCCCCCTCATGTTTAGAGGAGGAGGCTTTGGACGACGGCCTTTCCATGCTTTTTCCAATGCCAGTCAGGGCTGCTGGTACTACATCTGCGATACCGGTCTTAAGGTCCATGCGACCCAGAGATTCCCTCTTATCCTTCTGTCTGTCCTTAACCAGTTCCCTGTAGTGGCTGAGGGACAGTCTGTTGGTAAGTAGCTGCTGGATGGTGGTGTTGGGCATGCTGCTGAGATCCAGACCACCTCTCTGGAGGTAGGAGCGAAGGCAGGAAGAAGGTAAACCTCTGCTTGGAGAGTGCTCAGCTGCTACTGGAACCCCTTCTACCTCTAGCTCCATCTCCAGTACCTCCTCAGTACACGATTCTGGGTTGCAACCGCTCCTTTCATCTCCTTCTTCCTCAAACACAAATTGTTCTTGCTTGATCCTGGAGGGTGTAAGAAGAGTTTGTGGAGCAGCACTGTTGTCTGGAACCTGTGAGCTCACAGGGCTAACTGAGGTATGGTTTGCCAAAATGACATCATCACCGCCATTATGGTTTTCTCCATTGTGCTTGTTGTCACAGATCTGATACTGATATTTCCTGTATTTAGGACATTTGGAAAGGTCAGCGGAAAGTGAGGCAGTGCTTGCTACATGATTGGTCTGCTGCCTAGTCTCAGTAGTATCCTCCAACAATATTGCCTCAGGAAACACTGAATCCTCGGCTGTGATGTCATCATCATATTCGACTTTGTTATTACCGCCATGTTGGTCATCACTCTGTAGCTGGGCTTGAAGAAACCTGAAGCAAGAGTCCTCCAAATTGTGAACACCCAGGAAATCAGCACACAGGATGACTTCATGGATGTTTTCCCGACTTAAAACCAGCTTGGCTGTGTAAGCGAACTGGAGCAGTGGTGCAAAGCCTTTAGCTGTCACCTGTAGAAGGAAGTGGAGAAAACATCTCAGTGTGAGTTAAAAGAATGGTTTCACTCTCACTGCCTTAAACATAAATTTAAAGGTTTTAAGTGAGACAATGATATATTTAAAAGAGATTCCTATTTTGTAATCAGCAGCTTTATAGAAGTGAGGTATGGGAATAGTTAAAACTATTCTGTTGGTCAATCTCCATCATTGCATTTTATTTTGTTAACCTTGCAAGGCAGCTGGACTGCTGGGATTTCAAGTCTGAATTCTAGCAGATTTATCTTGAAAAGCTCCAGCCATGACCTGACCAATCAGCATCCTTTGTACAGAAAGAGGTGGTAACTACGGATGTGGATTAGTTTTAAAGAACATGAGAAGCGGCTGCAAGCTTGTAAACGATGGCAGCAGCCAAAGAGGTTAGTGGGGGATGCTGCAATAGTGGCAATTTTATCAAAAGTGGACGACAATTTCTCATTGGCAAAAGGAACAAAATCAAAAAGGTGCTAACCTGAGAGTGGATAAAATGTCACCCCACAAGCAAGCAACTCACTTTTACAGAATCAGTCATTTGTTCCATGTTCCTGCTTAATTCGTCTTACATGTCTTATTGCCTGGATCCCTCTGCTTGCTGCTTCTCTCCTGTCCTTCACCCTCTCATCTCCCCTTTCTTCTTGTTCCCTACAGTAAGCATGGCTGCTTTATACATGTGTTTATATGTGTGTATGTGATGTTGAGAGTGCATGTTCCACTGTGTTTGTGTTTTTTTCCATATTGCTGTGTGTGCATGTGTATGTGTGTGTGTGTGTGTGTGTGTGTGTGAAATTGCATGTGCATGTCTTCGGGTGTGCATGTGAGCCCATTTTTAGCTGGCATCAGCAGCAGCTGCCTCCTGAGCAGGCAAACATCTTTACAGACACAGAGGAGAGTGCAGAGATGCTTCACTCTGCCCTCAGATCAACCTTTCTGATGAGAAGCAGCAGAGGAGAAACATGGGATCAATCAGTGAGAATGATTGAAAAGTAACTATTTAACTTCCAACTTTTTAAATCTTTTTTTAATGTTCCCCCAAACATCTATACCATTAAAAGAAATCATGTCATATCACACTCTGGGAATGCCATAGTTTGGAGTTTTTGCTTAAATCCTTCCTTCCTGATGTAGCTCGTAGTATATTTCCTTCCTCTTGTCATGTTTTGTCACTCCTGTCTTTGTGTGCTTTTCCCCCCTTGTTGAAATATCATTAATATTACCCCTCCATGATTTATTTACTGTCCATAGTGTGAAAAATACATGTAGAAATCCATGTTTCTTCCTCTTTTAGTTGTCACCTTGTCTGTTTACGCTCTCTGGTCCTGGTTTATGACTCAGTCTTTCCTGTGAGACTTGTGTAGTTCAATTCAATTCACTTCAATTTTATTTATATAGCGTCAA
>JAPZDZ010000007.1:23370813-23380896 GCA_029783805.1 Acanthurus tennentii | reverse complement strand
GGATCAGTCGAGGCTAACCCAAGGCTGACGAGGGGCTCCCGTAGTCTGGCTTCTTCGAGCGCAGGAAGCCCCAGCGGCGACGCGCGGTCTGACTTACCCGTTTTTCCTGCGCGTCTTCGTTCAGCTCCTCAGAAATCGGATCGAGTCCACATTGTGTTTCCTCCCCGCAGCCCTTCAGTCAGAACCGCTGCCTGGAACGGACCGCAGGCATCAGTCGGTGTGGCAGATGAGCCTCCTGTGTGTACGCGTGTGTGTGTGTGTGTGTGTGTGTGTGTGTGTGTGTGTGTGTGTGTGTGTTAGGATGAAACGCCTTGTCTCCTCTCGGAGCTGCATTGTTGACATTGGCTTCCTGACGTCATGCTGGCCCTCATTCACAACAGCGGCCGAGCCCCCCAGCTCCTACGATGACGGAGCCCCCCCTCCTCCTGCCTCGACGATGCAGCGGAGATGTTGGCTGAATGCTGTCTGTGCCCGCGCGCACTCGGGCTTCCATTCCGGTGCCGTCTCTCGGTCATTTGCACGCGCATCAGTGTTTGGCTGTTGATGTGCTGCTGAATGGATGAAGAGTCAGGGAGCTTTTTTCAGTGATCTCTGTTTTTGTTTGTTTGTTTGTTTGTTTGTTTGTTTGATTGTTTGTTTTCAAACACCACCAACCCAGCTGTGGCACTGGAAGCCAGAGGATGACTGAAGCAACCGGAAGATGATCAGAACGGGGGGGGGCAGTGATTGTTCTGAAAGCTGCATCAAGTCAAAGACTAACAAGTCCCGCAGCTCCTCCAAGCTCACAGTAACATTTCATACTTTGATGGAGCAACAGAGCCAAATGTACTCAGCCTTCCTCTGTCTAACTTTTCATTCTGAACAAAGACGGACTTTGGACCTTTACATTTCAATGAGTGACATACTGTTACATTCTGTAACTTGTATGTAGTTGTTTACTTCATAGTTTCTGATTCTAAACAAATTTATCCTTAACTAGCATACATTTTTTTCAAGCAGAGCCAGGTTTAGGGAAGTTATGATTCTTCTTTGCTGCTCCATTCATTACTGATGGACTGATTTAAACAAAATGGATCTGAGAAAAAAGGTGTCCATCATTTTGCTGAGAATTAATGGCTTTAAGGTTCGATGACTGAAGAAACAAAGGAAATGTAATGATTGCTGATGTGCTTTTACATAATGTAGCCTACCTTTTAAATCTTACGGTAAAAGATAGCAGTTTCAAGTCAAAAAGCTCAGATCCAAGTAATGTCACAGGTCACATCTGCTGAAACCCAAGGTTAGGTGCAAGTTGTTTTTACATCTAGAGAGCAACAAAAACATTCTTTTCTTGAACTAGATGTAGCCATGAACAGGGGTTGGTTTGAGCTCAGGGAAACAGTTCATCCTCTAAGGTAGAAGAGCTTCAGAGAAGTTCAAAACTCAAAATTTTTGATCATGTCAAACATTAAGGAACAGCTCAGACAGTACAGTGACTGACACCTGAATTCCATTTTGCTGCTTCAGTTTAAGGGTCCTGATGTTCAAGCTCTCTCACCGTTACACTGTCACGCTGGGACCCCTGAGTAGCACAGAGTCAGAGCTAACGTAAATTCAGTTCAATTCAATTCAGTTTTATTTATATGCGTCAAATCACAACAAAGTTGTCTCAAGACACTTTACATTTAGAGCTTGTCAAGACCACACACATAAATATATTTATACCTGTTTTTCTACAATGAAAATGAAAAATGCTATGCTAAAGGGCCTTTATAACATTTATTTAGTGGGTTGTCGAATGTCCTTTTCTGTCATCGCTTTGTACAATATATCACATAAAATGCTGCTTGTCAGTTCCCACAGTAAGTCATTGTCTTGCCCACATGTTGTGTCATAATGGTTTAATAAAGAACCTTTTTTGCTGCAGATGTGTTGACATGTCAGACACAGATGTCTTAAATAACATTTTGAGTTGTTCCATCGTTAATGTTAGTGTGATATCATTTGCTTCTTCTCTGCAAGTCAGAACAACTGCTGTGATAAAGATCCAAGAATCAGACTGAAGTGGTGATGGTTAAGAGGCCAGAGCACTCTGATGATAGTGAGGTTATCAAGAATCCATTTTATTTCGATGGAACACGATGTAAAGGCCTACAAGATGGAAAGAGTGTGGACAAACAGACCGTCTTCAAGCAAATACGTCAGTCTAATTCAAGACATGAGAAACCTGTCTGGGAGGTGTGTAACCCCATTGTTCAGACAATCCCCCGATCCTCTGAATGTTTCCTCTTATATCTTATTCTTATACAATGTGTAATGAGATATAATGACCGGAAATTAGAAAGACATTCCGGATTGATTTGGATTTGATTTATGTATTTACCTGGTAAAAAATATCAACAATAAGGACCATAATTAAAAGTTATGGCCCAGATTGTCTCAAGTCACAAGGAATTTACATCTCATTCAAATGAGACTGAAACACAAAGAGCATGGATGGGATCCAGTTCAGAGTAAATCCTGCAGGAATATAAATCAAATCACATGTATATGAAACCAGGTTTGTAGTGTGCTAAGGCCATTCTGAACAGGACAGTAGGTGAGATGCAGTTTCTAGTACGGAGCGTAATCCCGCAGGAGCTGGCAGAGCTGTTACATTTTATCAGTTCGCCACAGACAGGCACCTCTTGGGCCTCATTCTGAGCGGCTGGATTCAGATCAGCCCACATTCTCAATGTCAAGATGTTATAAATAGCCAGAACTGATTTGTACAGCTCCTCTGGCAGCTAAGATCAGCTCAGCGGGGGGACGTGATGTTCTCAGGGATGGATCCATGGGTAGCCTGATTGGACTGGAATGACAAAGAAAAGACAAGCTAACATGTAACAGCATTCAGAAGGCACACATAGACCTCAGAGAACTGCCTGTTTTTATTGATACAGAAAAATGATTGACACTGCCATTATTTATCACAATCTTTATACATTTATTACATGTACTTTAAGTACAAAGTTGCAATTTATTGCAGTTTATATGACAGTATATAAATCATTAGCTGTTATTAAGCTCCATTTTTACTTTAGGATGCTTGAGTTGTTAGATTCTTTTCATCATGTCCAAGTTTGCTAAAAATGTGTCATATAGTTCGATTTTTTAAAGAGCTCTCAGCGTCGAGCAAATGTTTGGAGGAGTAATCAATCCACAGTAAGGTCACCGAGGAAAGCTCTTCTGTGCCATGGGTTCACACATTTGTAGTTGCATTGTTTGTTACTCAGGTTGCAGAGCAGGTCAGCCATTTATTTGGTCGGTGCTCCCGTTTCCAAAACACTGAAGCCCAAACTCTCTCCTCCCAGTATGAGCATGGTATGTATTCATCAGCAAGACCATTAGTTTCTACTGGAGGCACAAGTCTTTGAAACAGATCTCAGAAATTTCCTTCAAATACTTGCCACTGTACTTTTTGGCCAACTGGAAGAAATAGTGAATTTAGAGTGAGCTGTTTTTTTATGAACATGTCCGAACCTGATGTCCACATAATCCACAGTGCAAATCAAAAACCAACAGTACGGTCAGAGATTTGGGAACGTTGTTCTAGAGGGGGTTAATGTAGCAGGGGGTTGCTTCCCCTCTGTTTCAGAAGTGCTTCTCAGACAGTGAGATAAATTCAGGAATTCCTTCCCACAATGCCTCTCCGATGTCTCCGATGGTTGTGTTGAGCCATATCTGTAACGTTCTGAGACAAAATCATGTTTTATTTATATCTTACATTAGCATGGTGTGGGAGTCCTGAAGAATCGCCTCACCCAATAAAAAGGTCTAACTTGCAGAAGGTTACAAATCCAATACATTCAGCACACCCTTGTGTTTTGGCTTCCTCCTGAGGCAAATGAAGCAGTGTGTACCATCATAACAGATCGGGTGATGGGTTCAAATTCAGTCCAACCAATCATCCAGGAGCTTTCTGAGAGTGTGTAAAACCAAATTACCACAGAGCATGTCAAACTGGTGTTGAAGAGTGTACTGGGATCTATAAAAACCACTGCGTCACTATGGAAACCGCAGCCTTGAATTCAAGTGAATCCAGGCCCCCTGACACACACACCTCCAGTAGAAATGACTATTAACATCAATAGCCTTCTGTACTGTAGCTGCCGATGATGATTAGTGCTTTTGGTACAAATTGTTTCACCTCATTTGTTTCTCAATTTACTCACAAAAGATATACTCCCAACTTACCCTCAACTATCTTCTTAAATGTCTTTTAAAAGATGTAAATTAAACTGAGCATGAAATTAGAAAGATAATAATACTTTTTTTGAATATAGTGATGCAGAGTTTGTGAGTGATTGGTATGAATGTCTAAAGCCATCTGTTACTGTCGAACTGCTCCTGATGCTTTTGATTTGATTTCAGCAGGGTTTCATAATTACAACATGTATACAGGCTTTGTGAAAATATGTGCACTCAAAGTAATACTTTTTTTTTCCTTTTTACAAAATTAATCGTATTAATCTTTAATTGTATTAACCGTTTGGTTCTGTACCATTTTGTGTGTTAATTACTGTATTGTTTCTTTATGTTAACAACAGGCCATATGCACCACTACTGCAGGTAGAATAATGAACTCATGACGTGTGAAAGTTGAATTTAAAATACCTTGTTAAAATATTTCTCCAAAGCTCATTTTTTGCCTTAACATTAGTAGGGCAAAAATTACGTTTAGCGTCCTTTAGCCTGTGGAGTTTAAAACTGCAGTGCAATGTCATCAGATAGGCATAAATTTGGTTTCAGATGTGGAAAACAGATGTGTAAAAGTACTGAAATACCAAAATTTAAAAAGTAAATACAGCTCATTTGCATCAATTTATAAAAACACAGCAAATACCCTATAATTATGGAATTGGTCCTTACCCCTAAGTGTATTAGTATTCATACTGATGTTGCCGAAAATTAGTTTTTTTCTCTAAACAACTGACTAAAACTGTATTCACAAGGGTTGATTGATAAATTTGTGGCATAAGGTAAAAGGAGACGAGCTGTACAGCTCCTGAAAGTGAATAAGATTTCATCTGAGTATGTGGTTTCATACCAAATTCCATGTTTATTTTGCTAGATGTTAAGACATCTGAAGTGGGCTGAAGTGTTGAATTAACAGAACCTTTCTAGAACTATAACAACAACAAAAAAACTGTCACAAAACATTTAGAATAATTATTGTAAGAAGAGTAAAATCTCATTTTCTAGAGGAAGGCCCTTTAACTGTAATATTTAGATGGACATGCCGTTTAACTGACTATGAGCAAAGCTGCAGGATGTGAAGAATAATCATGAGCCCAGCAGACAGTTTTCACCAGGTAATTTTACTGACCATCAGGACATTTATGTTTGGAAAACCTTCCTGCTGTGCCTTATGTCATCAAAATCCGGTATTATGAATAAGAGAGAGAGAGAGATTTTCTAACTGTGTTTCTGGCAACCAAGTCAGATATTCTTCAGGGAGATGTCATAAAAATTTACTAGTGTTTCTGGTATAATTGATTTTTGTGTCAAAATCTAACCAGACCATCAACACCGAAAAGTAAAGTTTCAACATGTTTGTCATTTACATGATTTATCATTTTAGCATTGATACTTGGCAATCGGGTTGTCCGTCAGCTCCACAGGCATTTATATTAGTAAGCCGAGTATGAAAGCCGAGCAGAAAACGTTCTCTTTTATGACCAAACACAACATTCAGTTTCAAGATGATCAGTCCACTAAGTATCTAACATTTTGTCTGACTTGGTGATGTAGCACCAAAGTTCACAGCACTTTTGATGTGCTGGAGAAGTTTATTGTGCGTTACAAAGTAAGCTGGGTCAAATATGTATTTTTGGCCAGTAGCATTACAATTTACAAGGTTGTAACCACTGTTTCACTGCAACAATCCAGACTTTCTTATTTAGACAACTAACAAACTTTATTTTTTAAACTTTCTGAAAGCATATAACTAAGTCTGTATAAAGTTTTAGGAATTCAAATGCTTCAATCAAAAGTATTTATGAAATAGACTAAGACAGAAAAAATGAGCAGGACAGTAAAAACTACCTGGGCAATGTATCAACAAATGCATTTATTCAACAGTTCATCCCAAAGTAAACCACTACCACAGAAAGTAAAGTGAGAGTACAAAGTATGTGAAAGATTTCTTTGAAACCAAATAAGTGCAGAATAATAGGAAATATAACTCTGTGAAATGAAACCTTGTGCATACAGTAACTAAAGAAAATACAAATTAAACAAACCAAGCAGATAAAAAAGGAATAATTCCACAGTTATTTCTATTTTAAACATCCTTTCAACAAAGCTTTTCTCTTGCTGCGAGGCACCGTGTCTCTGAAACAGAATTCCCTTGTATTCACAGTAAAATTGGTTTAAAATGATACCACCCACGTAACTGCCTTTCCTCTTTTCATAAAACATGATAAAATGTGTGTTATAGACTGAATATAAAAAAGTAAGAATTTACAAATTACATTTGCAGTTACTTTTCAACAATTCAAAAAAGGAAATATAATGAACAAAACTCACTGGTGGAAGAGCAAGTCATCTTTAAAGCAAAGGAAACAACAGCTGAAACCTCAGGTCCAACTCCGATTACCACTTTATGAGAATTTCTTTGGTCTCAACAAAGCAATATCATTCCAACAGACTGAACTTTACATTTCAACCTATTTTATGACCAGCCACATCATCCAATGTATGGAGACCTAAAGACGATGTGATAACTACCGATTTTTAAAAGGCTCTTTATCTCAAACAACTAAATTACATTTCTTCTACCTCAAGGTAACAAAAGGTACGCTAGCTTCTAGCATTTTTAACATACTTTTTTTATGTCACTTATTTTCCTGTAGTGACCACGCCTTCTTGGTATTCTCGAGTGGGAGTGAGGTTTTGGTTCTGATTAAAAGTGGCATGTGCACTAAAAATTGTTCTATCACTTAAATTCCAACAACTTAAGGTAAAAAAATGTAGGGCCCTCTGCTGACTGAACCAGATCGCGGTCTAATACTGCTACCAGATAGCTCTCTCTGTGACTTCAATGCTCTATATGTTGGCTCTGTGATTCAAATCACACAGCAATGATCTGAGTATGGAGGTCACACGGCTACCTTTTGCTGTGAATTCAGACTGTGTAGCCGTTTATCGCCGCCATTTTAGACACATGACACAGTTACTTGCTACATGTATTCTGTGGTATTGTAACCAACGGTGCTCACTAGCTTCCACTTTGAGAGTAAATAAAAGTCAAGCAGTTTCATCCTGGCTGTCATTGTAATTATTGTGACTTTCCTAGTCATGATAACTTCACAATTTGTACAAAACAACACTCAGGTAAAATGAGGCACTGCATGTAAGCTCTACAGGTTTGGTTGGTCAGTATGTCCCTAAGCAGTTAGCTACAGAGCTAATCTGTGGCTCTGGTTTTCAGGTCAAGCTCAGACACAAGCATTTGAAATGAAAGTATTAGAGGGTTTGCAAGGTTTTTGTTTTGTTTTTTTAGCAGAGCTTTTCACATCTCTGCAACAGAGGTGAGTGCGAAGTTGACACAGCTAGAGTCACAATTTAACAACAATACCCTAGGTGGAAAAATACCAAAATTCTCCTTGAACAACTTTTATCACCAGGTCTCACTTGTCATTCAGCCAAAGCCATAGCAGGTACTCAGAGGCTCAAGGTTGAGCCTCCTCATTACAGTTTACATTTCATTACAAAAAGAGTGTGAACTTAAGTTGAAATTGGACTTAAAAGCCTGTAGACCCAAACTAACCACTGAATTCTAAAGTCATCTTGATACGTTGCATTGTGAGATAAAATATATTTTTTTTCTTTGAAAATCGGGCTTCCTTATTTTATAGTCAGTTCCTGTTACCCTTCAGAGAGAGGAGCAGTCCAGAAGAGGACACAGGAAAAACAACAGGGGGAGATGTAGACTGTGTGACTGTGTGCTGCGCTCCAGCCTCCTTGACTAGCTGTGGTGCTGGTTCTGACTCTTGATCAGGCTCAGTTTGCTCTTCAGGCCCAGGCAGCGGGTCGACAGGTTGCTGTTATCCTCCAGTAACTTGCTGTGCTCTTGGATGAGTCTGGATGAGGTCTGCTGCTCCCTCTGGTCCTGCTCCAGCTCAGACACCAGCTCCTGTCTAAATAAAAGGAGCATCACAGTCACTCACTATCAGGACAGAAATGGATCATTATAGTCTTTTAGACACGTTCCTCTTCATGTTAATCTAAATACAATATAACATGTACTTCTCTGATCACTTTTACATGCATTTACTTTTACCAAAGACAAATCTCTTCAGGTTGGTTCTGTAACATTTCTGAATCACCTTCAGCATGACACAAGTCTAAACTAAATGCCATGCCAAAGTGCACTGTCAGACGTTTTTGCCGTGCAGCAGACAAAGTTTACAAGGGCATTGCAGAGCAGTATGATAGGCTTAGGTAGCCTGAAGCAGAAACAATGTGCTGCTAACACCTGGCTACAACAGTGACCAGCTAAACCTAAGTTTGAATACAGTCAAAACATTGCAAGAAAATGCTAAAAGAACAAAAAAAATGGAGAAAAAAGAAATGTCTAACTCTGCAAGCCATCTAATATTAGCCCTATAGCAAGAAGTCTTTTTCCTTTGGTTTCTTGAAGCTTCTGTAAACAGCTAGAAGTCAGTCCAGTCTTTCTTCTTTTCATTTGGTCATTCTCTCTATTTCTCATCTTGGCCTCCAACCTTCCTGTCCTCTCCTGCCTCTTTGTCCCTGCCATGATATCCTTTGAGTCTGCTGTGCCAATTAGCTTTCTTAATCAACAGCTACAGTAGCAGCAGTCACTGACAGAGACACCAATCTGTTGTTTATCATGTTTTATACAGCTCTTCAGGTGTCAGGGCTGTATTTTTTTTACAGCCTTTTAAGATCCCTGTCAAACATGCGTTATCTCAGTTATCTCAGTAATCAATTGCAACCCTCTGTGGAAGAGTAAGTATTAAGACTTCTCATATCACATCAGCCTAACAAAACTATTTTCTCTCTGCAGTGTGACCGGCCAAATAAACTGACTGTAACTTTCTCCATGAACTTTTAATTCTCAGCATATGAGCAAACAGCTGAACATCCTGTCATCCCCTGCACTGTTGGATAATGTAAAACAAAAAGCAGAGTTCACTTTCAAACAATGTTAAAGGATAGAACTATTTTGAAAGATTTTCTTTAGTTTAAACCATATATTCACTGCAATAACCTTTACATTTACAGTGGTTTTTAAGGATTAAGAAGGAACAGAAAACTGTCTTCTTCCTGTCAGAACTTTCTAAACTTGTTACTGTTCTCTCTTCATCTCTCTCTGCTCCCTCGCACACCTGGTGCCAATTTAGACGCCAGTGCGCAGCTCCATAAAAATGTGCCATCATGTCTGAATGAAGGCGTGAGCAACATTAATGCTGAAGCCCCCTCTGAAGAACAGCAAGTGCAATTACTAAACAGACAGATAAAACCAGCAATGTTAATGTATGCCATGTTTCAGAGAAACAGTTTGACATTTTTGGAAAGAGGAATTCAGAGCATAGATAGCTTTACCTTTGCTTAGCATAAAGACTGCAGGCAGAAGCCATCAGCTATCCTGACTGTTGATTCTGTATGTGAAGCAGAATTTGTCAACTCAGCGAGGTTGTTAAATTTGATCCCACCATGCCTTTACAGACTCAACCAAAACCCTGAGGTACAGGGGGTGAATTTCAGCCCTTGTCTACATTTCAAATGTTACACTGTCATCTTGATTTTTTTGTTTGTGTGTAGATTAAACTAAGACAATAAATGTGTTAAACAGTGAGTTTTCAAAATGGTGGTAGGTTTATTTTAAAACTTTAGGCAGGGCAAGGCCAGCTGCTTCCAGTCGTTATGCTGAGGTGAGCAAAAAACACTAACTTGAATCCAGTACTGTACATAACACACGGCATGAGATATCGATATTCTTATGTCACAGTTAGGGATGGCTCCATACCACTTTTTCTCATCCGATACTGATACCGATACTGCAGCCTTGAGGATCGGCCGATACCGATCTGATAC
>JAPZDZ010000007.1:23319862-23337796 GCA_029783805.1 Acanthurus tennentii | reverse complement strand
CTAAGTCAGCTGGGATAGGCTCCAGCCCCCCCCCGACCCCACAGAGGATTAAGGGGTATAGAAAATGGATGGATGGAAGAAGCAAATCCTTTAATTGGATAAATGTCAATTGGTAAGTTGCCATAGGTACTTAAGTTTATAAGAAAACATCATATTTTATAAGCTCTCATTTATTTGGTGCACAAAATGTATTAGTTTGTAAAGCAACCAGGAACTAATGCTGTCAGATAAATGTAGTGGAGTAAAAAGTACAGTATTTCTCTCATAAATGTTGTAGACGAGAAGTTAAATGTGGCCTGAAAGAAAATACACGTAAAATAGTAACAAGTTAATCTGGTTATAATTAGTGCAGACCTTGAGTAACTGTACCTTCATCCTATCACTAGCTGTGAGCTGCTCAAGAGGTATTTTCTTCAGCAGAAACCAACACGCTTGAGGCTGAGAGCCACAGACAGGGAGGGGAAGCTAAGAGGGCCGGACTAACACATTGTTGCTTTCGGTTGGTTTCTATGGGGTTCGTTGACACTAAGAAAAATATGTATATGTTCACGAATATATGAAAAATATGACTGGTTCTAAGTTTATTTTGGAAGGGGATACAGGTTGAAAAGTACGGACACCAAAAAATAACTTATATTTTGCCATGCTGCATCACAGAAAATCCTTAAAGATCCTGTGAGAAATTAGACATCATAAACTGCTGATATTTCAGACAAAAACACACATGTAATTCGTTCCTGTTCCTCACCTCTCCTGCTCCCTTGCTGAGCACAGCGTTGATAAAGGACATAATGGCAGTCTTCAGATTAACCTCATCTCTGTATCGGCCTGTGGATCTATTCAAGTCTGTCACCAGAGTCTGCACACCAAACAGGAAATATGTGAGTATACCATGATGAAACGTGCGTTTGAATAGCTTCTAGTCTTCTTCATAAAATGTTTGTTCCGACTGTTAGACAACAATCTGGCCTTAAAATTAGAAATCACTGTCATTCTAAATGTAAAATAGGTACATATTTAAATTTCAATATGATATATCTGTTAGCTTAACAGAGAAAAGAAGCGCTCAAAAGGTTTTTCTCTGTCTCAGCAAATACTTGCTTTACTGGTGGTGAACTCTCACTCAGTCTGATATGAATATTACTGGTCCCTGATGGATGATTTCTCATTACTTTGATGATTCCTCAAGCTACTGTAAATGAAGATGTCATGTTTCCTGTTCTAGTTTGTCCTCTTATGGCATCATTGTAATTCTTGATCAGCTATCAACAATGGAATTTTTATACTACACTTGAACATTTTTAGGTACTATAAAGGAATCAGATGACCCTACTCCACCCATACCAGCATTATTTGCAAAATATCAAATGTAGCAAAGACAAATTTAAAAAAACAACAAAAAATGACAAAAAATAAAATAAAAAATTAATAAATAAAAGCAGACCTGAAAGCGAGTTCTCTCTGAGGCAAATTTCTGGTAGTGCAGCATGGCATCCAGTACTTTCTTATGGCCTCCTGGCACCAAACAGACTGCTCCAAGGATCTCTAACACTGCAACCTGAGGAGAAAAACAAGAATGGTCAGGATCAAATGGTGAAAGAATTTCATGTTTACTTTCTGGGATAGAGTTCAGGAATGAAATCCTATAAAAAAAAAAAAAAAACTTTTAAGTGACTTGAAACTTGAGTGTGTTTTCCGATTAGCATCAGTTTTATACTATTTAAAGTCTGATTAAAACTTGAGTTTTACATCAGTACATTTTGCCAAAACTGAGGCCACTGGGCATGTATACTTGTGTACTTGGGTGTTTGCATGGCTTTGCCCTTACTCCACCAAACTGATATATGGCATATGGTTTCTACATGACTCTGTGATTCAACATGCACAGTTACAATCCAGCTTTAGTTGTGTCTTGGTTTCGTCCAAAGATTAAATTTAAGTGGACCATGTTGTTGTCCCAGTATACAAGAACTGGAGAAGAATTGATTTATTAACATGTAAAACTGAATTAACAGATATAATTTAACATTGATTTGGCCTAAAACTAAAGGGATTTCTATGTGTTCTTCATCATGGGACAGTATAAGACCAAATGTAGTCCTTGCTTTTAATGTTTTTGAAAAAATGCAACAAGTTTATGGTTTGAGAGCTAATACACATCTGGGGGTGTTGAAATGCAAATAAATATATTGGACAAATTTACACAAATAGAAAATTCTCTCCTGTCTTTTCTGCAGCAGGAGTGAGGGTTTTTTGCTGCGCTAAATTTTTTTATGCACACCATTTATGTGTTATTTCTGTCTTTTCATTTGTATTCATCTGCCATGGAAAGTCCTAAAATGCCTCATGTAACTTTGTTTTCATCTCAGAAAGTATAATTAAGTTGTAAAGGCAATTTATGTGATCCTGATATTATAACAAAACAAAACTACACAAAATCAGCATGCATACATGAAGACAGGTAGGCTGTTAAATGAAAAGTGCAAACTATGAATAAGGCAATGTGTCAGCCATCAGGATCTGCAGACATCCATGTGAGGGACAAACTACTCAGTATTATTAGTATTATTTGTAACACATTTATTCTTTTCTCAGCTTCCCACTTACTCTGTCTCACCTTGCATTTTGTTAAAATGTGTATAACAGGATATCATGTATTGACTTGTAGCCCTTTTTAGGAACCCTACATTGTAGTGTATTATATTTTTTTTTATTATTTATCAGGTATCGTGTTTTGTGTTGTTTTTTAAGCATATAGAATAGAATCTGCATTTTCATCACATATATGTTTGCAAGAATTTGAAAGTTGCCTGTGAAGTTTCCTGCCAGTGGTATTGCTTTGGAGCCATGTTTTTACAAGTGTGTCTCTGTGTTGTTTCTCCATGTGTATGACAGCACAGGCATGTTGGAACAGCGCCATCGCTCTGTGGTCATCTAGCATCTTTTTGTGGTTGGTAAGCATGTCTTTGTTGTCACTTTGTGTCTCTATGTTGTGATTTTCTCTGTCCACATGTTCAGATCTTTTTATGTTTTTCTGTAGTCATTTACAAGCTCTTGACATTTGTTTTGAGACTCTTCATTGTCATTTAGCGTCCGCATTTTTGCTTCTCTTTGTGTATGGTATCCTCTGCTTAGAGTCGGACAAACTGAGATTTGAGAAATATAATATTTGCTTGATATTTAAACTGAGAGTTGGTTGAGTGGGTAAAAATGTGAAAGATTAAACTAAATGTAAAACAGTTGAAACCAGTAAATCAGCCACAGCTACAGATAAATCTGGGAAAAATATCCAAAATACAGTATTGAATTCCTATTTGATATATCTGTCCAAAGTTTCCAAAGTCTGTTTCAAAGAATTTCTTTGACAAATAATTCCTCACTTCGTGTTTTTAAATTGTCTCAAACACAAATGAGGGCAACAGTGAAACATCTGACAAACAATGAATAAAATAAAGCATTCAATCCCTGATATCTGTTTTACAGTTTTTAAAGTTTGTTTCACAAACACTCTGTGACAGATAAGTCATTGTTTTTTTAAAATACAAGCTGCCAAACAGAAGATAGTGAGAGAGTTAAAAAATGTCCTTCCTGCTGTTTGTGTCGCACCCATGCACCTTGGTTTTGATGTTTTCCGTGGTTAGACTTTGTGCGATGATATTAATGCTCTCACAGTGACCCAGGACATGAGCTCTGCCCAGAGAGTTGTTCATGAGAGCTTGGATGCAGCCAATCACTGAGGTGTGGACCTGAGACTCATTGGTTTCATAGTCCATTGACTCAAGGAAGTTCAGAAGACAAGATAAGCCATCCAAGTCAATGAAGCGCGTCACAAACCTGGGGGGAATGAATCAGAATGCAGGTTAAGGTAACTCTTTTAGAAATCTGGTTTTGGAAATCTTTACATCTTTACAGGTTAGCGTGTGTGCACGAACTGGAATTTTACCTCATTGGCTGCGTCCTCAGTGCTGTCTTTAGACCATCTATGATCTTGTGTCTCCCCTGCTCTTCCTCTTCCTCCAGCATCAGCAGACTCTTCCTCTGCGATGAGAAGGTTCAAACAAAACTAATCAAAACTCACAGCTTTTCACAATTCTATATCCGTTTTACAGGCACATCAAAAGAAACTATGTTGGTTGATGTGGTGTGGGATAGCTGCACTTTTAAATAGCAAACATTTATATCTTAATGTGTATGACAATATGTACCATAAAAATTATTAAGCTTTAAGTTCCTTGGGTAAAATTATTTTCTTGAAATAAGTTTGGCAAGAATTACCATCTGCAAAGTTCCTTTTTCAACACCATTACAAGGGAGATGAGAAAAGAAAGAGTTTCTTTTTTGAAAAATTCCCTCAAACTGGGCTCGGTAACATGAAAATAAATGGTAAAAAGCAAATTAAATCTGTGTCTGCTAATAAACTAAAAACAGCAGTTTGGAAAACAGACTTTACAGTGTTACTCACAGCAGCCATGGATCTGATCTGGTCAATGTAATACTCTGGCAAGCTGGTTGCTCCTTTATTCTCCTCTGCCTCCTAAAACACATGCAAAAACAGATGCACAGGTCAGGCCCATGAATGTACGTAACACATATCAGACAATACATCTTTGTGCTATATGTTGCTTGTAAGCATTTTCAATCAAAGCGGCAATCAAAACATAAAGAGCCATAAATCTGTTTTTATAAAACAATTCTACTTTCTTACCATTTTCTTACTACAATAGATGTGCCATTTCTTCTCTGCTGGCAGAGCAAACATGGCAGCTCTGTGCTCCTCTGTGAGATCCAGTTCATCCTATATAGAAGAAAGAGAGGATGGAAAAGGTAGAATAAGGAGGACAAGAAGATAGCCTGGAAAAAGTTGTGGTTGTTCAGAATGAGATCATTGACTCTGGTCTTGTTCCTCACCACCAGCTCAGTGAACATTGTGTCCAGCTCTTGAGGAGGGGGCATGGGCAGGGTGGGCTCCAGTACAGCTGCAGTGTTGACATTGTCATGGCAGTAGGTGATCTCTGGTTGGTCACTGTCTCTGAAGCAGCAAGAAAATAAAGAAGACAGGCCTCGCCCCTGAGGCTGCTTCTCCCGGGACGCCATGGTCACAACAGGGACTACTGACTGAAAAACATGTGTCAGCCTTTACTGCCTGGTACTTATCTTGATGCACTTTGCAACAATTCTTTTGGTCAGAGAACTGACAAACTGAGAACAGGAAAGAGTTGATTAGCTGCTCAAAAATGTAAAAACTTTCAACCACATTCAAGGCAATAGTGAGTTCTGAATCTTTATCTAAAATGTTTACAGTTTCACTAGTCGGTTTCAGGGAGATTCTTTGACAAATAAGTCATCATTTCCTGTTGCCAAGCAGAACTCAGTGAGTATTTGTGAAGTGCCGTCATCAGGACAAAATGTCCACCTATACACAGGATGTATTAACATCTAAAGTAGTGATTTCCACAAGATGTAATATTCATACTCATCAGACACTAAACTCTTGATTCTGGTCACTTAATGGGATTTCCTTGACACACAGTACTAAATATCAGGCTTGTATGAGATACACTGTATGTGATAAACATATCCTTAAAAAAGTATTTGATTGCTGTGAGCACTGACAGGATTGTTTTGATCTTTGGATCACTTTTTAACAGTATATAAACATATCGACCTTCATCTTTAGATGTAAAATGCTGAGTATGAACTTCCGCATTAAGCTTCAGTATTGCATACGTCTCATCAACCTCATTTTTTCATAATGAGCAAACTTGTTGATCAACTATAATTCTGATAAAAAGAATCTGAATGAACTTTTACTGAACTCTTGTTGTGTTATAGATAATGGGCAACAATGAACAATGAATGGGCCTCCACAGACATCCGCTCACTCCATGACATGGATTCATAATGATTTCATATCCTTCTTTCTTTTATTTATCTATCCGCAGCAGATGAAAACATTTTCCAGAGAAAAAGAGAATTCTTTCAAAAAAGGAAGTGACTTTGGAAGATAATTGTTCTGATTAACTTAATTTTGACTTTTGAAGCCTCAAATTACATGTTTTTATATTTATGCATGTCACAAGGTGCCATCATACTGCGCATGTGCACACACAATCACACACACTCACCTATTCAATATTTTCCACTTCTTAAATATCAATAGATACAATGAGCATAATTATTATTGTCTTGCAATCACACAAACATGTATTAGACATTGTGCAGTCTGCAAGAACCTTTCCATCGACATCAACATGACCATACATATACACACACACTAAGTAACACAACTAGACACACAAATTTGTTTGGGTGTGATTTTCAAGCCACCAGTGGAACAGTTCTTGTTCCCCCATCTGAGTCATGAGGTGTGGCCCGATTCCCTTCCATCAGTCCTGTGTTTGATTTATTTAAGGATTTGATTTATGACAGAAACAACACAATGGAATGTCGCACCACAAAAATAGTTTCAGTGTAGCTGTGAAAAGCAGGTGCACACTTACGTCCTCACACAGTCATGAAGCAAGTCCTGATGGTACAGAGTCAGAGCCCCAATACTCACATTTGTCTAGACATTCATTTTCTGTTCATTAAATGGTACCTTTGTCATGCTTATGCTATTTTTTGTACTAAATTGTGGTTATGTGTTAAATTTTATAGATTTAATTTTTTATTACATATATGATAGAATAATATTATATGGTATATAATAATAACAAAAGGTTTCCTTTTGTAAAACATACTATGATATAATTTATGATCATCTGTACTGTTTGCAGAGCTCTTTTACTCCCTTTAATTTGAGGGGCTGTAGTTTTTCATCAGCCAATATCTCTCTGTAACTGTGACTAGAAATTGCCCTCTGAGGCACTTGCTCCTGCAATTAAGTGACTTATTCATGAAATCATGCATCAAGAAGAATTTTGTGTCGTATAGGGACAGAAATCCTGATTTACAGTGCATGATAATCAGCATCAAACTTCAGTTCAGTTAACAGTTAACAGGGTAAATTTATAAAACAAGACAGTGAGGCTGAACCCCAGTGCTAAAACTGGTTGTTAGCAATGAACTCAATGGATAAACGTTGAATTCTGACTGATAATGATCCACCAGTGAACATAACATTATTCTGTTTTGGGGCTTCTGAAAATGTCACTATTTGTTTAAAAAACGTTCTTCTTCAGCCTTTGTTGGTGCTGGCAAACTGACATTTTGCCCCCAACAAGGGAATGTGGTTTTATAAATTCTGTAAGTGTTTTGCAATTTTTGGACTGAGTATTAAATTATTTATGAAGGCGTGTTTCATGAAAGACTTTTTTTACATTGTAAAGACATTGTGTTATGGAAGATCTGGAGGACAGAGGAAGACATTTGGACGTGTCACAGTAGTAAAAACTTTTTTTTTTTTCAAAACTAGTATGAATGCAGAATTTTTATATTTTAAGTATTGACAACCCATGGACTAAATACACTGGGACATATTAACTCAATAAAATAGGTTGGAAAAAATAACTGCATAGAAAATTAAACAAAGACAGGAAGTGAAGAGAATTAAGAGGCAGACTAAACTGAAAACGGAGCACGTCCAAACTGAAAGCACACACCTTGACATTTAGTGGTGACAAATTGGAGAAAAGCCCTAGCATGCTTGTTTGAACTCAAGATCCGTTTGGATTGCAGCAACTGCATTCTTTATTACATGATTACTACATTTTGTTACTTCAGCATGGCGTAACTTAGGAAATTATTGTTCAAACAGATCTATGCCCGCTCTGGCAAAACATTTTGTGCTATTTTCGAGCACTGGTACATACAGTCAAGTTTCCTTCTGCCTCCTGTTCTTGCTGCATATCTGCTGCTTTAGCACCCCATTTGCCCAGTGTTCAAGACATGAATGACAGCTATGAATTGTAGCCAAAACCTACCAACAGCTCTGCCACTTGCATGTCTGCGGCAAATGCATTGCCTCTGCTTTAGCTCTGCCTTACGCTGAAACAACAGGTACAATTTGAGATTACAACACTGCACAGTGGCAGTGGTCTAGCAGACTTGTCAACTATTCTGTGACCTCTAGAGGAGGCCAAAGAGGCAGAGCACAGTCGATCAAATGTAATCTCAGAACATATTGACTATTATCCATTGATAAGTTAGCCTACTATTGGCCTTTTTTCATTTATCTGCATAATAGGCAGATATCTACAGAGATTTACTGAAATGCCACCTGTGTATCAGGAGTTGCTGTTTAGACCCTTAACACTGGCTGAGGAAGGAGGAGATGAGGAAGCCTCGGCATGTACATGAGTTATTGATTATCTGCATATCTGCTTCCTACCTTATCAGCCCCAAAACATTTTTCATTGCCTCCAGGGGCTAAATTGTCTGAGATGATAGCCACTGGCATCAGAGATTTTTGTGCTTCTAGGACAGACTGTACAGACTTTCTGTATATATCTATATTGTATTCACATTCTATGTTTTTAAACATCAAAATTGTTGAGCTAGACAAACAAAAATGAGTTGACATGAATGACATGTCTTGGACAATTAACTTGTTACTCTTCGTCCATGCGAGACAGCTGCTAGAGTTGGACGTATATTGCAGATGGTGTTTGGAATGTTGCACAATGAGAACACAGAGCTTTTAGACAAACCTCAAAAGAAAAAGCATATAAAAACTCACTGTACAAACTTACAAAACTGAAATAACAAACATACAATTCTGCCTTCTAGCACATTTTTTTGAGTGATCACATTCCACACAGTCCTCAACCTGCTCACACTAGTTGAAACACGTAACACATTGTTTTGGATCAGTAATATGTAAACCTCCTGACAAGCATCACTCTTTCTTTCAATGGAGTCTTGATATATGATGCACCTGTAGCACGCTGCTCCTGCTCTCGACACTGATGCATATAAGGTCTGTGCAGTGAATGCTGATTGATAATTGGCTCCCCTTTCAATAACTTTAACTGGTCTCTGATGTCAGAGTGGAGGAGAACAGGTTAGCGTTAATGCCAGGCTGGGCTGACAGGTAATTCAGGAGCGATCAGATCTATTTGAAGCATGCTGACGGACAGGAAGACAGGCAGAGACGCCCCTCAGCGGGAAGGCTGCACTGATCAAACCCAGTGATAAGCAATACTTCATCAGATTCAGGTCTGAAGTTTTCACTGCATTCAAAGAAAAATGAAAGTGTTTGAGGGTAGCCTGAAATTGCACACTCTGTGCTGGATACAATTACAAATGAGGACTAGTTAGAGCTGGAAATAGTATTTGTCTAACAGTGCTGTCATGGTAAAATGTCACTGAGATAACAATCACACTCATCAATACAGTCTAGACAACTACATAATCTTTACAAGATTTATTTGAGGTCTAATTTAAAGGTGGAGGAACCAGAGAACCGATTTGTCTGTTCATGGTTATTTGTTTGTGTCTTGTCAGGACAAAATGTCTGGAAACGGTTCCCTGCTGGCTCAGTAACAGAACTCGAAAGGGTCCAATGTAGCTTTAGCTAATCTGCATTACTTGCAAAAAACAAAATCAACTCAAACAACACTGTGAAGAAAATCTGAAACTATAAAGTTTGCATTTTTATTATTGTCCTTCTAAACTGGCTATCACGTTTTTTTACATTTCCCCTTCCACTGGTCCTCCATCAGAAGATAATTTGGTATATTTTGGGTCCAATTTACCCCCACAGACAACTTCCCAGGCATTCACAACTTAAAGCTGGAAAGAACAGAATATCTGTCTGTGTTTTTAGCTATGGACTATTAGTGCACAAAGATATCAAGGTACTGTAACACTTACAACTGGTGTCCATGCAGGTTTGGTTAATATTTGACAGAGTACAGAGTCAGTGTCCTTGCCTCAGTCACACAAATGTTTTCAACATGCATCTCAGTTTGGCTTCAGGACTCTAATAATGATCAGCACTGTGTGTGCATGTTCAGCCTGCAAGATTGAATACAGGCCTGTAATCCAGAGGCTCAATGAGCCAGTTAGCTTGGAGTTCTCAGGGTTTAATCAATACTTTATCGACCCCTGTAGGGAGAGTGTGCTTTTCTACCCCCTCCTCCGTATGGGAGTCAAAGGTCAGTGTCAGCAACAGAACAGCAGTCCTGGAGCTGGAGGGGATTTACTGTCAATAAATCCAATGAAAAGACCAAAGTCAACATGTGGTCGCCTGTCTCTCCAAACTTTCTGGCTTTCCTACTCTGTGTATGGCTCAGCTCAAAGCCAATTGGTTCCTACTTTTTAAAGAGCCCACACATTTTTTTAAGGCCCAGTAACTTATAAATTTAGATGATCATTAAAGATTTTTGAAACTATTATTCAAACAGGAGAAAATAGTGCATTTGTTGGGGCCAATTTTCAGCAGCTGATTAATTCACATAGGGGGCTATAGTGAGTCTAGTTTACAGCAGCAGGATTACAACTGAGTCAAAAAAAGGGACAGTGTGTGAGAGGGACAGCTGCTTCAGTGATTTCCCCAGTTTTGTATCCCTATTCTATTTTATAACAATTGTCTAAATGCTGGCAACACGGGCTGCACGGTGGCACTGTGGTTAGCAGCGGCGCCTCACAGTTAGAAGATCCTTGGTTTGCGTCCCAGTTAGGGCGCCTGGGATCTTTCTGTGTGGAGTTTACAGCGTGGGTTCTCACCGGCCACTCCGGCTTCCTCCCACAGTCCAAAAACATGCTGAGGTTTATTGAATATTCTAAAATATACGTAAGTGTGAATGTGAGCGTGCTTGGTTGTATGTCTCTATGTGTGTAGCCCTGCGATAGACTGGCGTCCTGTCCAGGATGTCCCCTGCCTTCGCCCTGAGTCAGCTGGGATAGGCTCCAGCACCCCCCCGCGACCCTGCAGAGGATTATGCAGCATAGAAAACTGATGGACGGGCTACGCAACACAGAAAGATAAAACACCCTCAACTAATGCAACAAGCCTATAGGTTTATGTTATGTCTGTCAATTGTTTCCGAAAGTGACATGTGATACCTCATTGTGGCTTTTTTGACAGTTTCAAATACCACATCACTGATGAACCTCAGCTGCTGTTGACACGGTGAGAAGACAGTCATGGGTGCGAAGCAGAGCTGCATTTCAAAATGCTTGTTGCAGTTGTGAACGAAACATGATAACATTGCTACTAAATGAACCAAACACTGATTACACAACAGTTTTAAATTTGCTGTAAGTTTTTTTTTCTTCCTCTCACAGCTTTTTAGAAACTTGAGCTTAACAACTGGATTTTTTTTTATTTGACTTAGAGTAGTCTGATATTTCTACCCCAAAGTTTTCTTTTTAATGTTTGAACATTTATCACATATCTAAGAACTGGATATTGTGTTCATCTCTTGTGGTGAAGATTCACATTTCATGGTGTAAAACTGCTGTCAATCAGCTGACCTGACAATCAACACCCAAAACGGCTCCGCCCACTTAGAACTCTACAGAATAGCTGTAAATGACTCGTGTGGCATCATTATATAACAAGTCCCTGCTTCTGGTGGATAAGCTCGTCATTCGATGTTTTGTCATTTTTTATTTTAGCCCACAGATCAATGCTATTTGTCACCTTTGACATCTGTCTTTGTGTTTAAGCTTATGTTGCTGTCTGACCACATATAAAGACCCAAGCCAAATTTAAAATGCACTGTTCAACAATTTAAAAAATAAAGAGATTTTTTTTTTAATTTTCTAAAAACATAACAGTTTTGGACACAGAGTTTCCGCCCAACAGCAACAAAGTGATGCTTCTGATACTGCATTAGGCTTCTCTCTTGAATTCCAGCGCAGGTGTTTTTTATACAACAGAAAACCATAAATAAAATTCACTTTCAAACATGACGCTGCTGCATTGTCAAGGGAATTTTGACAAATAACAGCTGGAAACAGCAAGTTTCCGGTAAGAGGTTTAACAGTAGCATGAACCTAAAACATTTGTTTTCTTTTTTGTCCTTGTGCACAAAAGATATCAATGTTTAATGAGCTGATTTCTGTGAATTACCAATGTGAAACTTTCCATTTTAAAGACCTCATGATCTTTCCACTTGCACTACCTTCAGAGCTAGCCTTTTTTTTCTCCAGGGCACTTCTATAAAAGTTTTCAGCATTTGTTGTCAGCTCGAAATGCACTTGTTATAAAAAGGATCTTAGCTAGCTCCTGCATCTGTTCACCTTAAAGCTACAATTAATATTACGAGTACAGAAAATACATGTTGTTCATACAGAGATGAAAGGGGTAATTATTATTATTATAATGGATTTATAAGTTTAAAAGAATATGGGTGTTGTTGACAACATTTTCGCAAAAACATCAGCTATACTTCCCAGCCTATGCATTGTATCGGTTCCCTTACATTTACAAAAAACAAACAAATAAACACAGTTATAGTGTTATTTATTCCTCCTAATAAATTCCTCCTTGTTCCCTACAGTCTTCCTTTCTTCCAATCTAACTATATTTACATAAGTGGGAACCAATAACTCTTTTTACTGGTTCCTGATTCATGTCATAAAGTGATTCCCATTCATGATTCATGTTATAAACTTAACACAGTCCAGTTGACTTGCTTTTTTTGACTCTTCAAGATAAATATGACCTGGATGAATGAGAATCTACACAGGTATATGTCATAAAGTGACACTGTAAATGGTTGGTAGAAAGGGTTGGAATATTTCAAAAAGCCCTTATCAAGGCCATGAATCTGCGATGTCATAATCTTCTAATCTTTTACATAATGTGTGGATCATCATGGGTTTCTTACCTTTGTAATGCACTTCTATATGTCACAGTGAGATGCCATGTTCGGCTCCAGCAGTGTGTAGCGGCAGTCAGGCGTCAGATGAACATCTGCAGCAGAGATCATGTACTCTGCTGTCGTCGCAGCTCAAACTCCAATGTCATTCCAAAGTTTTCACAGCTGGTTTCTATTGACGACTTCTCAGAATTTTTTCTAATTTTTTTTTAACATGTTTTATAATTCAAAGAAAAATTAAATAGAATATACAGAGGAAATAAATGTCCCAAAAAAGGTACTGCAATGAAACTCTAAAGGCCAATATAAATCTCAGGCTAAAAATGTGGTAACATAAATTAACAGAGATAAGAATCTGAAACTAAATCCAACCTGTGGCACTTGCAGTAGAGTTGGAGTTCAAATCAAAATGTTTAAACACAGACAGTCATAATCAGTCATAAGAGCCTTGTTAAGTTGGACTTTGGGTAAATATAAAATCCACAAGAAAAAGAAAAGTCAGCGAGAGCTATTCCAGGCAATGATCTCCTTCAGGTCTGGCAGACACTTGCATTTGTCCAAAAAAATAAAAAAAAACTTTCATTGGCTTCAGTTTTCCACATCTCAGTCGCTCTTGTATTTCTGCCTCTGTATTCTCCTTCTTCCTCTTCCTATTCAGGTGTTCATGAGGTTCAATTAGTGTCACTGGTGTCTGTCTGAGTGTCTGTCAGGCAAACTGTGCAGAGAAACTAACAAATTATCCTGAGAGTGCACAGTATGTAGACAGCTCAAAACACACACAACTGCATTCCTGGTAGAGGCGGTCACATACACACCTCACCCACTGCATTGTGTGTGTGTGTGTGTGTGTGTGTGTGTGTGTATGTTAGGGAGAGAGAGAGAGGGAGAGAGAGAGGGAGGGTGGGAGAGAGAGGTGTGACAGTATCTGTGGTTGTATCTGAACAGCACTCATTGTGTTTGATAATGAGAAGATCACACACAATAGCAGAATACAAACCATATCACACTTACTGATGTACAGTCCTTCAGAACCAGTTTAACTGTCCTCGTGAGCATTATTGCTTCAGCAACACTGTCACATGATCATCCTCTGTATCAACACACTGCAAGTGCATGGAACAGTCATGACTGTCAATGAGGAAATGGCTGCAAATTATAATTTGCTGAGCCCTGTTGTGATGAACTATGGCGGTTCCCATCTCTTACAAAAAGAACTAACCTTGATTCCCTTTTTTTCCCGCATACGACCGCCTATTATCATGTGGAAGAAGTTCTTTTTTCAAGGTCACAAGATGACAGTTAAATAAGCTTCATGGCTGCTGCATAAGTAAACTCCGTTATTGATCAAGTCTGTGAGAGATTGTGAAAGTCTCTGGAAAAAAGTCATTTGAAAAACCTAACTTATGATCATTTTGCTTCGGCAGGGTGCATAATTACCAAGCTCAGAAACTTGATGCCTTGCAAACTATTGTCTCTGAACCAAACACAATAATGTTTGATGCAAAAAAAAACACACCCATGTTGACACTCTCCTGTCCATTTGTTAGCACAACTCTTGGAAGACCAAATAAAAGGTCAAACATTTAATTTGAAAAAGAGCATTACTACTAAACATTTCTGCTACTGTCCAAGCTGAACAAAGTTACATGTTTAACAACTTGCTGGCTCCCTCTGAAGGCCACAGTCTCCATTGCAGCTCACAATGTAAAGGTTTTTTGACCTCATGCACAACAAAACGCTTGATAACCTGACTTAACAGCAGTCTTGTAAAACAAATGAACGTGCTGTTGTTATGCTTTTTGAATGTGTTGTGTGAGCATGCAGCATGCCTCTGTGGTACAACTGTAATGCACAGATGATAACAATTGCATATATTCATATAATGTGCCAAAACAACAATATGCACGAAGTGATTGTAAATCGAGAACTAGCTCAGTTTAAGCCATGTACTGTTGTTATTTCAGTGGGGGTCCAGATGGATTCTTGTGATTGGATTCTGGTGACTGATCACATCAATTCTGAACAAGCAGTCTCTTGTATGTGGGCAGTTAAACTTTGAAGATGTCAGTTTCTAATTGTGAGAGCACAAAAAACAAATTGACTAACAGAACAAAACAGAAAAAAATGATTGGATAGGTATTTCTAATATTCACACAGACATACAAAAGTCTTTTTAGAAAGAGAAAAACTTTTGGGGGTTTCTTAATGAAAGACTTACATTGGCTACAGTCGTCATCACCTGCTGCGCTTGTGTTTTGTACTTACCTCAGCTGGATTTGGATGGATTTGCACTTACCTGAGCTTATAGGCTACTTGTGCTTTGAGTGCTACAAAGAACTTTATACACTTCCACTGTGTGCATTAAAATACAATAATAGGTACTCTCACTTTAGTTGAGTATTTACTTCTTATTCTACCTTTTACATGGGAAAATTTTGATATTTTTTGTTCCGCTACATCTGTTTAGTCGTAGTACAGTAACTACTTACTTTACAGGTCAAAATTTTCCGTACGAAATATATTATGAGCTCTTTAAAATGTGATCCATTGTTAAAATTAAAATCAGCCAGTAGTATAATCATGCATTTGAAATTTCATTGTACGGTTGCATATAGTGGCAATAAATAAAGTTCTAATGCTGCTTGCACATTAACAATAGTAATAGTCAAAGTATAATACAGTGCAACACTCCAGGCCAGGGGTTTCCAAACTTAGCTGTGGACCAAAAGACCCAGATTTTTACAAAATATTTAAAGAATTACTGGCAGAACAGTGTAGCAACCCCCCCCCCCCACTAATTTTACAATTCAATTTTAAAAAACGATATTTCATATATAAGCGTTGTTAAGCATTCTGCTAACTCAACCCATTTTTATAGTACCGATCCTTAGTTTAGAAAACACCGCTCCAGGCCATTTTTCAGCAGTATGAGCATCTTTACATTTCTTTCAGCACATTTTGTGATAATATTTGTGTATTTTTTTTTATTTTTTGTGTACATTTTTTGACATTTTTACAGTTACACTTGTCATAGGGTATTTTAAAATTTGCAGGATTGCTGTTGTAAATATTATTTACCATAGAGTTTTACTTAAAGAAAAGTATTGTGGAGGAGAAACAATGTGAGACCAATTAAACCAGAGGAGGCAGGAAACACAGTGTGCTTCTTGTTAGATGTTCAGCTTATTTTCAAGGGGTCAACTATCTAAAAAAAATGATATCATCTCAATTCTGATATATGAAAAGACTAAACATTCACATCACTCCAAATGGTGCCCCATCTGTTTCATACTAAATAACAGGGTGCTCTCCTCTCCGTTTTCTCTCTGATCTGGTGTCCTGGTTGTGTTTATCTTTGAAAAGCCCAACAGGGTGATAATCTTCAAAGACTGATGACCTTTAGGGTTCAGAACAGGATGTGAATTTATGAAACAGCATCCATAATACAGGACAGCAGCTACTCTACTAAAAAAAGTACTGTCCCATTCAAATATTATGGATAAATAAGAGACCTCTAGTGGCAGAAATTACTGTGCATTGGAAACTGCAGAAAAAATATCATATTAGATTGAAAAAGTTATTATTTGAATTCAAGCCATATTCACTTTAGATAGAGATACCAAACCCAGTTATTCCATGACTGCATATATACAGCTGCCCTAAACTGTGTCCTACACACAAGACCAAGAAAAGGTGGCAAAGTATCCTTAAAACATGTTCTAAATGTCAGTGCCTGATTACATAAAAACAACTACAAAATGTGTCACTTATTTGAAGTAAAATAAAGACAAAGTTTAAGGTAGTTCTGCTGAGATTATAAACAGCAGTTGAAATCCAGAGGGATTTACTTAAAAGACTGAACTATTATTATGATCCATTTAATCAGTATAAGAGTGTGTGATTGCCTGTACACATTTTGTATGTTACTGAAATGACTAAAAGCCTCTGTAGAATAGGCATTTTACTATAATCATTTCAGTGAAAGCTGACCTATTTAGTGTTGTCCCTGTTTTTCTGTAACTAGCACAGAATTGCTTTTTTTATCAGAAACTTGTAAGCACATTTTAGGAAATTACTCTTTGTTTCACAGTAAGGATGTGATTGACTACATGAAAAAAGATGATGGGAAAGGGACACGGTGTAATTTGAAAAAAGATAGGTGAAATAAAAAAGCATTTACACATATAGTCTGGGTAAAGGGATAAAAAAAAAAATTTAAAAATCTCCTGCTAGGTGTCTGAATCATCCTCCCTGCAGTACCTGTGGTCACCACAGTGGAGTAGTATACTGTTTATTGACAGGTTGTCTAACGAGAAGGGCTGGTGAACTAAGCGCAGGAATACAAGACTTGGACGGACAAAGACCGAAATGCTACTGATATTACAGCAAAAGTACTGGCTGTAATACACATGTGAAATATTTAAATGCCTATGAACTGAGGTCAATACTTTATATTAAAAAAGAAATATTCTTCTTTGGTTTCCTACAAAAACAAACAAAAATCAAACACAAAACAAACACAAAACCAATCAAACATTTTCAAAACCCTTTTGCTCATATCTCCCTGACTCTTCTCCATCATAAGTCTTGTAAACATTTATCTAGGGGTTAACCCAGGGGTCGGCAACCCGCGGCTCTGCTGTGTCTTTGAAAAATGAGTAATGAGTATTTATTTTTTAATTTATTATTTTGTTTCGGTTTTTTTTTTTATTTTAATTCTAAATTTGGAGATTATGGTGTTCTTGTAAATTTTAAAATAAAACGGGATTATTTTCTGTTTCGGTTATTTTTTCCTTTTTTGTCGCTCAAAATATGCGTCACAACCGCGACACGTACGACAGCCGCCGGCGCGCAATTCATTGAGCTTTTCAAGCCCCGGTCGGCCAACCATGAATAATTCCAAGAAAAGAAAAGTTTCTGAATACAAAAAGAACGTTTACCAGACAGAAAATTTAAGACATCGATACTAACTCGCCAGCGTCTTTTTTCGGACTTCAAAATGTTCGAAAGTTTTTGTTGCAGAAAAAAAAACATTTTCTCTGTAGTTCACTGATTTCATGAATGCAACACACTATAGTTTTCTTTATCCTCCTGAGACCCGAGCTTTTGTTTGGTGTGCATTTTTTATTTCTCCTAGTTATTTGGGATTAGTAGGACCTAAGTT
>JAPZDZ010000007.1:23287132-23308786 GCA_029783805.1 Acanthurus tennentii | reverse complement strand
AGGACATATGAACAAGATTGAGTATACGATCCCATTGTTCGTCGGAGATTGTGATCCCAAGGTCTTGATCCCAGACGCCCTCAGGGAGCTCAAGGAGGTCGGGTTCATCCTAAAAATTGAGTCGTATATGATTGCAGTTAGTGATTTTTGTTTTGTTTTAAGCAAGAGAATGGAATCCATTAAGGTCTCTGGGGGTCTATTAGGAAAGTGAGGGAACTGATTTTGCACAAAATGCCGGATCTGAAAAAAACGAAATAAATGAGACTAAGGGAGACTGAATTTTTTTGACAAGTCTGCAAACGAAGGGAAAATGCCATCGATATACAGGTCATCAAGGGTGTACAGACCCTTACTTGACCAGGATTCAAAGGCTAGATTGGAACAGGATGGAAGAAATAAAGATTTCTATAAACCGGGGCTAGTTTCGATGAGGATTGGAGACCCAGTTGTCTCCTGAATTGACTCCAAATTTTCAAGGTTTCGGAAACAATAGAGTTCTGTGCTACTTGCTTAGTTGGAAGAGGTAGCTGTGAGCACACCACTGACCATAACTCAACATGTGAGGAGGCAAGTTCCATGCAGGCCCATAGAGGGCGATTATTAGGAGCAATTTTAACATTCCAGAAAAGGATTTTGTTAATGTTACTAGCCCAGTAGTATCAGCGAAAGTCTGGTAGGGCCAAACCTCCAAGAGATTTGGGGAGTTGGAGAGTTGATCTTTTTATACGAGCTTGTTTATTGCACCACAAGAAGGAGTTGATCAACTGGTCGAGTGTAGAAAAAAAAGATTTGCGGATGAAAACCGGAACATGTTCAAAGACATAAAGAAAACGAGGAAGTATCATCATTTTTATCAGATTGATACGACCCAGCAGACACAAAGGGATAGTGGACCACCTAGCTCACTCCGATTTACAGCACTTGAGTAGCGGTTGAAAGTTTTAAGCAAATAATTCAGAGAATGATTTTGTTACAATAATGCCGAGGTATTTTAATCCTTGGGTTGCTTACCTGAAAGAAAAGAGGGTAGGATGGAGGTTCTCTGCGGGGGAGTTGATTGAGAGATACTCACTTTTGTGCATGTTAACTTTAAAGCCAGATAACTTCCTGAATTGTTCTAAAATATCCAGGATAGCAGGAAGGGATAAAATTGGGTTGGAAATGTACAGTAAAAGATCATCTGCATATAAAGATAGTTTGTGAGAGAGGCCGAATCGAGAAATCCCTTCAAATTTCCTTTCACTGCGAAGCCACTAGGCCTAAGATTCAGCGGCGAGTGCAAACAGGGACGGGGAAAGAGGGCATCCCTGCCGGGTGCCACAGGATAAAGAGAATGATTTTGATTTTATGCCATTAATATTAATACTAGCAACAGGGGATGTGTAAAGAAGCTTCATCCATGATATGAAGTTGGAGTTAAAACCAAACTTGCTTAAAATAAAGAACATATAGTCCCACTCCACACGGTCAAATGCCTTCTCGGCATCTAAGGATAGAATAATTTCGGCTGGGTTAGAGTCTGAGGAAGAGCAAATGATGTTTAATAACCTTCTAGTATTATGGAAAGACTGGCGTTCGGGAACAAAACCGGTCTGGTCCAGGTTTATTAATGTTGGGGTGATCTTCTGGAGGCGAATGGAGAGCACTTTGGATAATATTTTAAAGTCAACATTTAAGAGGGAAATGGGTCTGTAACTGCTACAATGGAGGGGATCTTTATCCTTCTTAAGCAACAGGGTTATTGATGCTTCTGAGAAAGTAGCAGGTAATCGTCCATTTGTAAACACGTCATTAAATACCCTCTCTAGTATAGGAACTAGTATGTTGGAGAAGGTTTTGAAAAATTCTGTTGTGTATCCGTCTGTCCCAGGGGATTTAAAGCTTTGTAAAGAACTGATAGCCTCTTGGATCTCAGTTACTGTTATGGGGGCTCCTAGATTACCAAAGACATCATTGTCTACTTGAGGGTATGTTAAAAAGTCTAGGGGATTAGGTTCTGACCAGTTGTGGGGGTAGATCTCGGATGAGTAAAGTGTTGAATAGTATCAGGAAAAAATATTACAAATTTCCTTGGGGTCCCTTGTTGATTTGTTGTTATTTTAACGTTAACTTAAAAGCACATTTTTTAATTATTTTTGTCAGGGTTTTTTTGCAACCTGTTCATATTTCTAACTTGTATAATTTTGACAGGAGATATTTTTATGGAGAGCAAAATATTTCAAGTTAATTTAAGTTTAAGTTAATTTATTCTGGAATAATATTCCAGTCTGTTTTTATTCATATTTATGTTCAAAAAACCTTTAGTTTTAGTGTGTTCAATAAATGTTTATCCTTTTCGGCCTGCGACCGAAAGTGTGCTTTGAGTTTTTGCCCCCTGTGCAATTGAGTTTGACACCCCTGCTGTAAAGAGTAAAGGTACGTATATAATTCAAGACCTTGAAAGAATAGGACAGAAGTGGCAGTTTAAATCGAGAGGGCAGCGGTGATGCTGCTTCAATTAATGGAATTTGCTGTTAAACCCCAAAGAAAAAGATGAAAAGGGAGACGAAGTACTTGTAATGACATCACCAAACAGAATGGAGGCAGCAATGCACAAATCTGTGACCAGTTCATCAGAAAGAGAAGAAGACGCCACTACCTTGTCATCATCCGCATCCGGTTTTGGTAAAAGAAATAAGACTGAGGGAAAAACACTGAGGGAAAAAAAGCTTAATTTTGAACACCATTTGGCCTACCATGGGTAAGTTGAAGTTGCGTTTCAATTTGTTTTTTATGTTATCAAAGTCAGCTTGATAGATACCTTAACCGCTGCGGCGCACATAATGGTGTATTAATATTAGCTAGCTTTGCTAACAACATCCCATTGCACTGCTAGCCCAAATGATTCGGTGAGAAAATCCTCTTTAGTTTAATTACCGATATCTATATTCTTAATAGCGACCGATAAATGTAATCGTGTGTTCCAGTTGCGATAATTTGGAAACGCTGCAGTTTTTGATCAAACTGTCTTGTGGTCATATGTTGGTCTCGGGTTGACATTGGCGTTAACTTCTGCTTTAACCTAGAAGGCTCTTAAAATAAATGATATACCCATCGTATTTACCTTTAAACAGAGTATGCTTAGAGAAAATGAAAAGAATAGCTCTAGATTTCAAATTTTTGGAGTAATATTGGTCATGATAAAATACTGTTCACTTGAGCAGCTAAACGCCACTTACGTCAGCAGACACTTTCTTGCGTTGCTGCAGCGCATGAAGCCGCTTTATTTGCTTTTATTTAGAAATTGCACGTTTAATCTTATCAAAATATCTATAAGGAATTGAATGTGCAGTGTTGACTGCTGTCTGTTGTTTGTATGTCCTCGCAGCTGTGGCCATGAGTTCAACATGTCCAGGCCTGTACTGTGGCAGGCTGATGGTCAACGGATCCGTGGAGGGAGAGTGTGGTGTGAGTAACGTAACCATAAGATGTGTGTCAGACTGCCGGTGGGTATGTGTGTGATTATTAGGAGATGCCTAACAAAGATATGTATCAACCCTTTCTCTTGTATATAAAGTGGATTCACAAAATATATGGGGCACCTCTCCACGTTATGCACTGTAGTACATCTCTACCAACGATTAGGACCTTACTACTAAAGCCTAAAGTAGAATTCACTTTTATGACATTTCAACAAAACTGTATTTCAGCTGGAGTCAATGGCAGAGCTTTTGTATTGGATTGAACTTTATTGTGTAGGTCCACTGAATTTATATGCCACTTCATTAGCCAGTGAGTGAATATACTATCAAGTTTCTGTTGACAGCTTGTCTTGTCATTTTGTGCTAGCAACAATGAGAACAAAATAGTTTATTTACACAGTTTGAATTCATAAACAGTTCAGCAGTTTAGCTGTTCACATTTGACTGTGTAGAGAAATAGCTTTACAATTGAGTCATTTTGAACAAACTGCATGAATGCTCAGAAAACCAGACAGGTTTGATTTTATTTATTAAATTTAATTACTTTTTTGAAAATGAACATATATTCCCCCCAAACTGTGCTCTACATCAAACTCCTTAGATTAACAAGCTTTTCTTAAGTAGAGTTGGGTATGGACCTCAGTTCTATGTATCAGAGAGCACTGAGTTTTAAAAATTATTTCAAACATTGTGTTGAATGTTTAGTCATATTTTTAGTTATTGGCATAAAGTGATGTGAGGGTGTGGGTTTGAGGGTTTGCAGTGAGTTTTTGTAGGCTTTGTCTTATCCAAACTTTTCTTGTCTCTCCTGCAGGTCTGTCCACGAGGAGAACGGACCAATCATCAGAAGGTGTGTGAACGCTGCAATGAGTCCCCTGAGCTCTATGACTGGCTCTACCTGGGCTTCATGGCCATGTTACCACTAGTACTACACTGGTTTTTCATCGAGTGGTACTCTGGAAAGAAAAGGTGGGGCAAGACACTCATGCTCTCTCTCTCTCTTTCTTTGTGTTACAAGGTATTTTCAATAAACCATGTTTTTATTGAGTAAATTGATTTGATTCTAGTTTAATTGCAGAGAACAACTGGATTTGACCCATGGCAGTAGCTTCATAGTAAAGGTGGCATGAAGTTGGAGTGGTTTAAAGTCATGTTTCATCTTACACATCCCATATAGTATTGTTAGTACTCAAAGAAAATTCATGAGTCATTTGAGACTTGAAGCCAAAATGACCCTATGAGCTGAGCTCACAGAGGAGTCAAGTGAGGCTGATTGTGTTTTGTATCTCATGAGTATTCAGTCAGCATGCAGCAAAGTCAGCCAGCCAAGTCTGTAACAAACACTGTGAGTGGCTAGAAATGTCAGAGTTTTGGGCAGAGAAAGAAGGTTTATTGCATCAATTTGTTTGAGGTTGTGTCTACATGACACACATGCTCAAAATTTTAATGTACTGCTCTACTTACAACTTTTTTGTTTCTGCCTTTCATCTTCTCCGTTCACATTGACTGTCAGTCTGCCACTTTTTCTCATTCAACCACACATTACTGACTCACTTGATGTAGTGTTTTTTCTGTTTTAACAAGCTACAAATTATATTCAGCCAAGCACAAAAAACACGAAAAGCTGGCAATAAGAATCGTGCATAAACGGTATTTGCAAGTTTAAGCTTCTGTAGTTATAAATCTTTAATGAACTGAGTTTTAGAATGTTTGTGGGACATTTGTGAGAAAAATCAGTTCTGTGTTCACACCATTTGACCTTGTGTTTTTCAGTTCCAGTGCTCTGCTGCAGCACATCACAGCCATGTTGGAGTGCAGCGTGTCAGCTGTGGTCACCTTGCTGGTCACAGAGCCAGTGGGAATACTCAGTATCCGTTCCTGTCGAGTTCAGATGCTTTCAGACTGGTACACCATGCTGTACAACCCCAGTCCAGATTACGTCAACACATTACACTGCACCCAGGAGGCTGTGTACCCACTGTAAGTACTGAAGACAGGAAGGTTTATAAACCTGGGCAGAGAAATCCTGGCAGTGTGAAAAAAGTCTTTAAAACAAAAGGAAGGGAATCACTTTATATGTAATTAACCATTGCCTAAAATAATAAAAACAAAATTAAATTATATTAAATTTCTAACAAATCAAGTCAAACATTTTCAACTGATTGAAAAATAAAAAAAATCATCTTGTCTGCAAAATGAGGCAGCCACAAGGGGGCTTGTGTGTGTGCCTGCGTGCAGTCCATGCAAGCAAGTGAGTGAGAGAGAGATTGTGTGAGTGATATGTGAGAGTGAGAGAGTGTTTGAGAGGAAAGAGAGTTTGTGAGAGAAAGTGTGAGTGAGTGTGAGTGAGTACATCATTGCAGTGCTCTGCAGATGAGGGCACAACATAAAAGCAGACATATGCCATTAAAAATGTCATTACATTTGTTACTTATCTGTTCACCTACTTTGCTGTAAACTATTGCTCATTATTTTAAACTAAGCTTTCTCTTGTTTTTTCTCTTATTCAGCTACACTATTGTGTTAATCTACTACGCATTCTGCTTGGTGCTGATGATGCTGCTGCGTCCTCTGTTAGTAAAGAAGATAGCATGTGGTCTGGGCAAATCTGATCGCTTCAAGAGTATTTACGCTGCTCTGTATTTCTTCCCCATCCTCACTGTGCTGCAGGCTGTGGGAGGAGGGCTCCTCTGTGAGTATTAATGTGTTGTAGCCTCTGCCACTGAAGTAGCATCCAACACCTACTAATGTTAGACAGCTGTTTTCCTGTGATTAGGAACAAACTACTGTTTGGTTATAATATTTATTTGTATAGGTTGACCTGTATGGTTGAGCCGTAGTTTCTATGTTTCAGACTATGCATTTCCCTACATCATACTGGTCCTGTCCCTGGTCACACTGGCTGTTTACATGTCTGCCTCAGAGATACAGGTAAAAACACAAACTGTGTGTTTATAATATGTAGCACATGGACATTCTTGACACCTTTAATTTTACAAGTATTTTTTGTATTGTATGTGCTTAAAATCATTGAAAATATATTGAAATCAGTATTAGAATTTACTTTACAAGGGATAAATTAGAGACAGTTGACTGTATTTTATCAAGATTCAGTAATAGATACCTTTACTTTGAAAAAAAAAAACCATTTAAGTTTATTTCTATTTATCCACTTAAATATTGAATGAAAACCATTTTAGGTTTCCATTGAAAAGTCCAACCCACAGAGCACCAACAGGAGCTGTAATTTCTGTCAAAATGTAAATAAATTTTGGTTATCAGTTTTAATAGAGCTTCGCTACATAGTTCAAGGCCTTGAAGCTTTGTTCAGAGCATGTACATTCTAATTCCAAATGAACATTTAAGTGTGAAAGCTACTGCTTGTACCACAGGGCTCTGGTTTAGCTTGTATAGTATCTCAGCTGTAAGGCAACTTGAATGCAAAGCATCAACAGAGCTAGCTTGATTAAAATGCAGGCTTTAATCGATGAGGTTGAAGTGTTTTTTTTTTCTTTTGCCCAAAATTGTGCATTCCCTGGTGGTCTTAACATAATAGGCAAGACTGTTGTATATTACTAACATCTCAAACAGTTCATCAATGAAAAAGCATTTCAAAACCAATGAACATTTAGTTAGTGTTTATGTGAAGCAGGTGTTCTGGTTTTAACCTGTTTTCTCTGTGTCTGTTTATGTTCCATCACCACAGTCTTTTAAAAACCTGGTAGCTAAGAAGAAGCGTCTGGTTGTCCTGTTCAGCCACTGGCTGCTCCATGCATACGGCATCATCTCTATCTCCCGACTGGACAAGCTGGAGCAGGACCTGCCGCTGTTGGCCCTTGTGCCTGGTCCTGCCTTGTTTTACATAGCCACAGCCAAGTTCACCGAGCCCAGCCGCATCCTGTCTGAGGGTGGCAACGGCCACTGAACTGATCTGACTGAAAAATCAGTAACATTTGACAAATTGAAACTTTTAAACCTTTTTCTTCAAGTCGTGAGCCATTTGTAGACTGGCAGCAGTGTGTTACTGAGTCAACCAGTGGGTATTAATGGCATCTATTTTTTTGGTTAAACCTGTTCAACCAGTTTAAGATCATGAAGTGATGACATTATGAGATGTTCATCATGACTGAGCATGTAAAGTCACGAAAAGAAAAAAACTTTATCAAGATCTTGAAGGTGTGAAAGTCGACTAAAAGTCAAGGTTGGACAGTGGGTGAGAAGTGTTCTGTGTAATTCCATTTCTGATATGTAAACAGGACAGGTGGTTCGTTGAATGCAGTCTTATTTGAACATGTTAGCGCTCATATCTGCCTGTGGGAGTATGACCTTATGGAAACTGGCTCAACACTTTTTGTTTGCACTATGTTTGATAACTGCTGACCGACCGCTGACCTACTGCTCACATAACCGTTTACAACATTTTATGCCGGCATAATTGCAACGTAGGTTTTGATTTTCTCAGCAGATTTGGTTGTCAGTCTCTTTGTTTGTTTTATTATCCTATAGTCCATAAAAACATTGGCAAATGCCAGTGACAAGATAGGACACAGAGAGACTGTCACTAATTGACTCAGTTAATCCGACCAAATAGGCCAGAAACCTGGATAGATTCACTTTGCAGTGATGCAAACAGAGCAACTCTTCACAGTCTCCTAGTTGAGATGCTACAACCAGACCAGAAATGTTCCTAACTTTCAATTGTTGATTGATACATTATCCGACCCTGTCCTTATCCTGTCTTGCAGAATCAAATTTCAATCACAGTTTGCCTTGTTTTACTTTTTTCCTTGACTTTATCTTTAAGTGGGTTGAGAATTGTCATTGTTCTATTTGTAAGCCTTTTTGTGCATCCTACATATTTTCTTGTGTATACAGCAAATGTTGTGAAGGAAGAGTGTGATGAACTCTGGTTTGCTCACACCGTCTCAGGTTGTGGTAAAGAGATTCACAAAGTGTAATAGAAGCTCCATCCGACCAGGGTTAGTCCCTGTTTGTACCACTCATATATTACCTTTATATTGGAGTCACACAGCTGAGCATCACTGTTTTTGATTAATGCCTGGTAATCTTACAAAAAACATTCTTCCAAATCCTACAAATGCTCTGGAGTAGATGCCACTGTCTTTTTGTTGTACTTCTGTTTTTTCCTTTATGTCCTAAACCAAGCTGTAATCCATCAGATGGCTTCAGTGGTTGATGAGTTAGAGCTAATAATGTACTGTATATGTAAATTATTGTAAATATATATATGTTTGTAAATATCAGTGTATTTGTGTTAAGTGGGATTTGTTTCCTGCACATAAGCAAATTGTAAAATTAATGTTTTACTACTTTTAATGTCCATTGTGCCAACCTGTATAATATGGTCGACACTATGTGCACTGTATCTGTTATTGAATAGCATCAAGTATTTCTGAGTCTAGACTCATACCTGCTGTTAAAGTCACACAAACTGTGGTATCTTGAGTGCAGACATGTTTGCAGTTCTTGTGCACCACTTGCACAGGTAAAGAGCATTCTGATGTTACAGACTAGTGCTATTCAAATACTTCTTCATCAAGTAGGATATGCAAAGCATTCATAACCACAACAGGAACCTTTCCAAAAGACACAGCTGATTGATCACCTTGCTGAGAGAGAGATTGAACATGTCCTTCAAAGTTAACCATGTAATCCTGTAAACCTACTACTTGAAGCACTGGATGTTTTTGCTCATGTACAATAAACTGTATCTGGGTTTTTTTAGTACTTTATCTGTTGTCAAACAAACCCTTATGTGCCAAATATTTTGTGCACACAAAGGTTGCCGTTGCCTCTTCAGAGTAAGGTATGGCCTCCTTAAAAATGTTTGCTTTACCATTAACTTTCTCTTATGAGTTTCTTATGTCTGTCTTGTCATCTTCCAACCTTTTTTGTTTATTTGCTCAAATTCTTTTGAATCCAAAGATAATGTTCAAAGAGTAGTCTGACAGCTATGCTAGTGTCTTTTTGGATTCACTGTTGATGTGTTGTATGTTTCAGATATGAATTCCACATAATTATACCAAATGTTTAGTAACACATTTTTACAGTTCTGATGGCGTACTGATCTTGTCTGCCTGTATCTGAAAGAAAATGAAGACTATGTAAATTAAAGACTGCTTTGTAGTGTCATCTGCAGGCTCTGTAGAAAAAAGTCATTATGACTGAATTTGTTAGACTTTCGGTGGACACGTGGGAAACTTATGTCAGAAGCAATAAGCATTTATTGAGTTGCTGGAAAGTCAACAATCAATTGTCTTCTGTGATTTTTAACATATTTGGCAACTCCGCTCACTGTCACCTGTCTTTCTGACACCCCTGAAACCTTCCTGAAATAGTAGTATAATTAGACGTTTAGCTACTGTTAGTTATTTTGAGGTAAGAGTTTACAGAACAACCCTAGTAACAATCTATATGACCACACTCAGCCAATGAATGCATTGCTAATAATTGGTTGAATTCAGTGATGAAAGTGAGGAAATAAACAAAATTCAAGGGACTTTTTTTGTAAAATTTTGTGATGAATTGAAGCACATGGTTACCTGAAAGGTAGAAAACTAAAAATCTAGAAAACACTACACATTCCTTTGGCGCAAGGGATGGAAAGCTTTTTTATTTTTGTTTGATGGGAAACAACTTTGTTGTCATTAGAATGGTCTTAAATCTTAACAAGATTCCATAAACTATAAATAACAGGACACAGACATACTGTGTGAAAAATTATATCATCTTTGGTCATGTTACAACATTTTCTGCAGAAATTCCTGTAAACCCTAAGTGGCAAACAAACAATATTTTTAGAAATGCTCACTTTTAATCATAGACATTGCAGTACATTTTGATGCAGTATTTCATTTGTAGGTATGCATAAAACTCTCAGTGCAAACACCTTAAAAACAATCATTTATGTTAAAAATAAATGATTAGTTTCCTAAAACAAGAACAAATGCAGCATTGCCACTGAAAGTCATTACTGAATATACTGTATATCAGTGGTGAAGTTTCCCCTGGAAACCTGTCATACTAAGCAGTGAACTTCAAAATCTGTGATGATCATTTACAACAGTGTGTGGTCAGTTAACCTGGACACCAGCACATTCAAGTGACCTGTCAGCAAAATGTACAATAATAACTGAAGCGTAAAATACTCGTATGTTCCACTGTAAAACTACCTGAGACTGCCAGAATAATTAATGGTGAAATCAAACAATAACATACCTTTAGATATGGTAATCACATATATTCCTTTGTGTGGTGCTGCTAGTAGTTTTTTAAACTAACTTTTCCTCATCAAGCATTTCTCTAAGAACTCTATGTTCACATGAAACTATTTTTCATTAGTAAACAGTTTTTTAACAAAATGCTGCAAATGATTTTTTTAAAGGTGTGTCAATGTTAAAACATAAGCAGACACGGTCTGCAAAATACTGACTGTTAACATTTGCATTTATTTACTCTATTCTGTGGAACAATGGCAGATTTAGGAGCTTATGGTTGGTTAGGTTTAGGAAACTCTCATCCTTGGTAATAATATAGAGATATTTAACCAAAAATGTGACCAGTCCTTGGAAATCGTTGTCCTCTCCAACCATATTGTGATCGTCGATCCATCCCATCTAACTGCACAATATTTTCTGCACTGTAACAGAATGTTGCCAGTAAATGTACATAGCTAACACAAAAAGGAGTTGCAGGTGATTCATATGACAGAGACTTGGTATCAACTACTTCAGTTTGTAGCGCTTTGGATGCAATTTTGATTTTGTACTTTTTTCTTATTGAAGGATTAACAACACCTGGGCAAAAGAAGACTTTCAGAAGATATATAAACCTCAGAAGAATTCTTAGTATGACAACAGCTAGATATGATGATGAAATAGAGGCATCTCTGTTAATTGCACTTGACAAAAACAGAACAGACAAGTTAGGACAACTGTGTAACTTAACTGTTATGCAGGCTTAAAGAAAAATCATTAACCAATTAATATACCCCCAAAACAATATCTAGCCTGACATTTTACTGATATTCTTTCAGCACACTGACCAACTCTATACTTAAAAAATAAGAAAAAAACCTTTGTATTCATAAACTAGTAAAGTTGTATGATGTAACCATGTCAAGGTTCAGTGAGTCAGTGTAACTTGTGATGTTCTCTGATATTGAGGGGGAATAACTGTCACTGTAGCTCTGACACATTAACAGAGACTGGAAGACTTAACAGGTTGCTTACATCAGTTGTAAAAGTTGTAGGTGGAGTTTTGTTATTTCACAAGAACTGATAAAACATTACTGTATCTGTTAAGAACACAGTTCATATCCAATACTAAATGTGAGCTTTATCTCAATTCATCAATTCCTAATCTTTTCAGGAATGTTACTGACTACAAATCTCACACTTCACCTTTTTGTCAGTTTCCTTTACATTATGAACCCTTTAACCTGCATCTCTAAGAGATGATGCAGTGCTGGGAAATATTAGAGCTGATAACACTATGGAGTAAGTTAATCAGGCAAGAGTAGGCAAATACAGAGGAAAGAAATTTAGAAAGGAAAGGTCGCTTACTTATTCAGAACAGATCCCCACTCAGATAGCTACTTTAAAAAGTCTTGGCATACCTGGAAATATAATCCTATCACTGGAACAATTAATCACAATTACATTTTTGCATTTATCAGCCTTCAGTATGTTGTGCATTGCTTGTATTAATCAAAAAGTTTACACTTTACAGGAAGGTTTCACAAGGACATAACATGCCCCTTGTCAGCTTTACATTCAGGCACCTTCTCTTATGACTGACACTTGCACCATCACATTTACATATTGTAATCTTCTTTTAACATGAATCATTCTACTCAAAGATGTGTGAAGCTGCATTGGTGAGTGCTGAGACTTCTGGCTTTCAATATGAAGCCTCTAACTCAAACAGAAACAAGCCATTTCCCCACAGTGTCTTCCTGTTCCCTGATTAATTCCATTAAGTCATGATTACAACAGCAGAGGCAGCATGACAGCAGCACTCCTGTTACTGGGGCAGGAGAAGCTCCAGTCCAGACAATCATGAAGATTGACCCCACTTAGGATTTACTCTACAGGAAAAGCTTAAAATCATTTCTAGAAACATGCTAAGCAACCATCACTACAGAGCTGTGCAGCCCTCTACGAGCTGCCCCCGCTCAACAAGGCACAGACCCACCACAGACTCCAATCCAAACATCCATTAGCATGAGTCCTGCATGTGTAAGCATTAACCAAAGAAAACAGCAGGTTTCACTCTGACTGACAGCTCTCATTACTTCTGGATGTAGATTATGATGATGCACAGAGTTCCCACAAGTCCCAAGGCCTGGATACCCAGGAACCAGAGCAGCAGCCAGAAAAAGACAATCACTACTGGCTCCACTATCTTGTCTCCAAAGTACATCTGACTGAAGCCCATCCCCCGCAGACACTTGTTGAGCATCCCAAACAGAGTCCCCATGCGCTCACAGTCATCTAACTGAGGCTCTCTTGTGGTGGGGTCGTCTACATGGGGCCATCCAGCGCCGGGATCACTAGGAGATCGAGGTCGAGTTCGGGAGCCATCGACCTATGGAGACAAAGTTTAAGACGGATTACACACACACACACACACACACACAAACACATCAGTAATGAACACAGCTGCACCTGTAAAGCTCATACTAAAAACCCAAGTTTGATATTATTGCAGAGTTTATTGTACATCCTCCCCTTTAGGAGTGACATTCAAAAAAAACCCACAACTGTGGGTGTGTGGCATTAAAATAATGGAGATACAAATTTCTATTACAATATAATTGTCACAATCTCTTGACAGTAGCATTCAGAAAAATAAAAGGATATACAGTTTCCAACTGTAATTCTTAATTGGATGTTGACATGAACTGTACAAGTCAGAAATGTTAATTAGATTCACTTCCCCATTACAGCATTTTTTCCTCAGACAATACTAACAATTTACTAAAAAACGCTTTTTTCTTAACGATATGACTAGAGGTTAAATGATTAGTCTTGAATTTAAACTGACCTTTAAACTGAGCTATCGAACTCAGTTTTATAATATATCTTAATTAAATACGTTACATTCCCACTGGCTGAACTTAATGTGAGGTCATGTCCTGGTGGGTGGCGTAACCTCACGTGAGGAGAACGTGCCGCCGTACGACACCGACAGAACCATCCACTGAACGCTTTGGAGCTGCCACGACACCTGTGAAACGTTACATACTTAACTTAAATAAACAGTAACGTAAGAATACAGCTTGAGAGGTTTGAAAGACGTAAGGCCACCCCTCACTTGGATGTGCCGATGTAATATACTGGATGTTTTACACCAGGCAGCTCTTCACTGCTGTCAACCATGCTCCAAACTGAGAGACATGGACCGTCTAATAACATTCATACGCCATGCTCTATCAGGCGTGTATCGCTTGTCGTCAAGAAGAAGCATTTTAGTGTTGGCTATTTTAATATGGGCTTGGCTCATGTGCTAGTGTAATGGGGCTTGATACTTAGGATAACTGAAAAACAGCAAAACCGAGGTCGTAAGAAAAAAGACAATAAGAAGCGTTTTAACTTAGTTACTGTGTGACCTTTTACTTGGCTTGGCTTCGACAGAGCGGAACCACTCCCGAATCTTAGTCCATGAGTATCGCGTATCGAGGCCACAAGATTAGCACGACATACAATGACACGCTACAGCTAGCTTGTTAATGTAATGTTACTTTTGCTTTACCCGGTGTCGCTGTTGCGGTGGTGCGTACTCCCTTGCACCGCGAACAGGTTGAGGAGCATGCCATCTTCTCTGGTTTTCTAAGGACAGCTCTTCAAATTCACGTCGACGAAAAACGTACTGGTCATTTAAAGGCGGTGATGCAGCGGACATTTTACAAGGAGCCCACTGACAGTAACTTTTAGAAATCACAGCATGCGAGCAAAGTAATTAATAGCCCGGTCCCAACGTCCGTCCCGGCAGCGCCCTGCGCGTGCCCGACCCTTCGCGTGAACTCAGCAACCGTCGTCAACTGTGAAGCCGCACTGGTTGTTCTTGTTCTAGTCATGTAAATATCGCCGCCCACAGGTTAGGACAGTAATTACAGCTATACTGTTTGCAAACGTACTCTATACCTTACTAAACTCAGTGGTGGATGGCGCATTTAGATTCTTTTACTTACATAAAAGTGTGCTTTTTAGGTTGAGCTCATTTAAACTACTTTAGTTATACTGTTGACCAGTTTAATCTCTTGCAAGGTATCTCTATAAAGTCATTAACAGCCAGTTCATAGTTTGGTTAAAGTGAGAGAATTTCACATGCAAAATCACAGAATTTGGAAATATGTGATTTTCACTCGACAGTGAGGGTATAAAAAAAATCATAATTTGAAAAAAATCAGTGAGAACCTAAAGCTGTCAGGCAAGTATGGGGTGTAAAGGAGCATTATAGTGGAAAAACTGAAGTACAAGTACTTTTAATGTGTACCAAAGCATTACTAGAGACCTACACTACATTGTGGGAACTACATTCAGTAGAGTGGGCCGACATGTCTCAAAGTGTGGGTGCTATCATTTTGAGTCCTGGGAGGGTACCAATAACAAGTCAACCAAAATCTTTTCTGAAACGCTAGGTATAGTAACATCGTATCCAGCAGTTAAATATTAATGAGGCCTGCAGTACAAATCCTCTCTAAATTCTTTCCAAACATCCAGATTGCTTTTGTTGAATTTCAGAAGCAAACTGATGTTGACAAGAAGTTAACTGTCTCTTATTGTTGGATGCTGAGTCCAAAAATGGTTTTAATCAGGTCATGGTCCTAAGTTCCTTACTGGTTGTCCATCATGCATTGATGTGCAAAGTAAATGCTGCAAACTCATGTAACTTACTGTTGTTTATTGCTGTTAGTCACCATATGTTTATGAACCTATGAACCTAAATCTGTCCACAAGAGCCATAAAGGTTTGGGCTGGCCATGATGTTGTGATTTGTATTTCTGACAGTGAGGCATGGGATTACATGCCACTTTTAAGCAGTGTAATCCCAGCTAATCTGGGATTCAGTTTCACTCTGCTCTGTGGACACTACATACCTCAGAGCAGAGAGGACAGGGAATATGGAGGTACAAAGAGCCCGTCTGAGTACAGGGTTTTTCTTATGAAGGATGTATCTGCTGCTTCTGGCTCAAATCTTGCAGTCCACTCTGTTGGCGGTCCACTCCTGTCCAGTTTTATGTGCCTGCACATATGGGAACAGTGGAATAGCAGAGCTCAAGTTGAGTGAGGCTGATTTCATTCTTGTCTCTGTGTTTGTGTGTGCTTGTCATTTGTCTCTCCATGAGCATAACATATTACAGCTTATTATATTTGAGCATTAGCATAATCGAATTTTATGAAGAGTGACTGTAGGACAAATACAACAAATGGTATATTTGATAAATGTTGTAAAATATTTTGTCACTTAATGATTTCCTTTAATGCAAAGGAAAGGTGTATTCATGCAGTCTGTCCAACACAAATTGCTTTCAATGTTCAGATAATATGTAACATGGAGGCAGGATTGCGAAACTCTAGTTGCAGCCAAATTTAATACAGGCAAACAAAAGAAGATCCAAAAAATAAAGAAAAAAAATCTAATAATTGTGAATTTGTAACATCTGTTTATCTTACAAATTTTGTCCCTCCATGCAAATCTGTTTTATCAAGTAAACAGAGAGGTGTCTGAGTTGTATTTGCATATTTAAAAAAAAGCTTGGCCATGATAAATTCAAGAAAATGACTTAATTTGAAAAAACAAAACATATTTGCATTCATTTATCCATCCAAACTTCAAGTCTTCTGGGTTTGTATTTAACATGGCAGGTTGGTGCAGTGCAGTGACCCTGGAATCTCAGCTATTCCCATTAATGTCCCAGCTGACACAGTCAAACTGCGTCTAGAGAAGACCCTCATCTCTAGGCTGCCTCGTGCAGCCTTCTACAACCTGTCAGAGCTGCGGTTCTTGTGGCTTACCTACAATTCCATCACATCCATCCACCCCAGCAGCTTTGTCAACCTGAAGGCCTTACGAGAGCTGCGTCTAGATGGAAACCTCCTGACATCCTTTCCATGGGAGGGGCTGAGGGACATGCCCCGTCTCCAGACTCTGGGTCTCCACAACAACCATCTGTCCAGCCTCCCTGCACACGCTTCCCTTTTTCTGCTCAACATTACCTACCTTGACCTGTCCAGCAACAGGTGTCTCCAGATACCACAGAACCCTTTTTCTCACTCATATAGAGAGCTACAGAGCTGTCAGAAGTAGTTAATTATTCCTTTCATCCAGCTGATCTTTAATCAGATTTTTCCTTCACAATTGTGTTTTTAACCAGTAAATCAAGTATTTTTCCTCCCACTTACTCTTTCTTCTCTCCTATCCTTTCTTCTCCTAACCTCAGACTGACTATATTACCTGCTGAGCTGCTAGATCTTTGGTTTCCTCTCCCTGGACAAGAAGGAGGGCCAGTTCAAAGAAGAATTTTGGGTACAGTATGTTTTTTGGAGCAACAGGGATACATTATATGTTACTGCGGTCCATAGGAGCTACTCTTGACTAACCAAGACATAGACAAAGAAATTGTACATTTCTTTCACACAGATTTCAGAGCTTTACTTAAATTAGATTAAGTTTGAAGCCATGCTAAAGTTGCTTATAGAGTAAATAGTGTGGGTATCCATCTAAGCCATGGTTAGCAGTTTGTTCTTTTTAACTACAGTGTTTTCTTGCATTATACTGCATTTATGTTTTCAAATGAAACTATTAAATTCAGCTTCAAATGAATTGGATAATATCAGATAATTATTTACATAATTTATACAATTTTATCACATTTTTTCACATTTATGACTGTATACTGAAGAACTTGGTGGCAGTGATTTACATTGTTTATAATCATATCTTACTGAGGGCTCTGTTTTATACCACCGTGCTGACTCCCCACTCCCTTTAAATGACCAGGGGGGCTGTGAGTAATTAACAGCTGCTTCACTATGAAATCTTGTTTCCTCAATTTCCGACAAACAGATATGTTAAAAACAAGGCTTATGGAGTCTTTTGATAGAGTTTAATCAAGAAGAGATTGTTGATGCAGATTCATAAAATGTAATACAGATATGTGTTATGATCCCCTAAAACTGAGGGGTTAGAAATTCTCACTCTGTTAACTGTTTTTCTGTGAACATGATGAACAATCCATGATGCTCAGTAACAATGCACTGCCCAACTGAGACTTCACGCAAAAAGATAATCTATTAAAACTTTTCATACATCAATGTTTTGCTCAATCTGATTACATGTGAAGTCAGGAGAGATGGCAGGAATGCAAGGCAAATACATAAATGTTTTTCTTAAATGCATTCAAGTTGAAAATACTTTTGAGTGAAAAATTTGCTCTTTGGCTCACAGTCAGAGAGATGCTGAGTAGCCTTACGATGAGCCAGAACCATCTGGAAGGACATGCACCCAAAACACACCTTTTGTAATGCAAGGAGAATCTAATCAATCTCACTTGCATATATGTACATACATATAAATGTCCCACACAGATGATCAAAAAAAGGCACAATAAAGAAAACAAAGTTATAACAGCACTACTGAAATATATTTAAATAACCTTTTGTGTACAACTGAAAACTGACATTCCAGTCACTCATTGTCCTCAGATAAGATTTTCCATCAAATTACTGACATGTTAACCTTGAGAATCACTTTTCATTTCAAATTGTCTGGGTTACCCAGGTCTCCATGACAATCCCTGGCTGTGTGACTGCCAGATCTCCATGGTCATGTCCTTGTCCATGTCCTTGGGAAGTCCTATAGTTCTCATTGACCAGCTGCTCACATGCAGCAGGTCTCTGGGTCAGTCAGGGATGTTGCTGACCCAGGCTGAGCTGTCCCGCTGTATGAGGCCCTCAGTCCAGCCTGCAGCCACCAGGGTCATCTCTCCACTGGGCAGCAATGTCATCCTCAGGTGTGATGCCACTGGCTATCCTACTCCAACCCTGACCTGGATCAAAACTTCAGCCTATACTGGTGAGTGATGCAGGGTCACTGTGAGTTGATGAAATGATATAACACCTGAGCATTTGTAAAGTTATGTTGTGATTGTGTGTCTATACAGATTGTTGCCAAGAAGACATCCTTGAGAACTCTGACCAGCTACCCAGAAATTTGGAGAGCTGTAAGCAGTGCTATCTTGGCTTTCTTTCAGATTAACACAAATCAAATGCTCTTGCAAATGCCACAGCATTTGTGAAATGATTTGTTTTAAGTCATGGGGATGTAATAAACACTGAGCCTTATAGTTGTAGTTACTTCCTGCCTACTGCATACCTAAATGCCTAGGTAGTGAATCAACAAAAGGGGTGCAAACCTTACCTGAAATGCTAGTGGGCTAGGCTAGCTTTCTGCATCCATTTCACTTATTTTCACTCTGAACATTGTCATTAGTTTGATTTCTTTAGGTTACAAATGTACTCAAAACAAAAATAGGCTAAAATAATTCAGTGAAGATTATATAATAAGAAGTCACTTATTTTTTATTTATATAATTATTTTATTTATTTTTAGATATGCATTTTTAAAAGTTGTCTTTGCCTCTGTGGGCATAATCATTCATTATTGTATTTTTTGGGCAATTGGCAACTTACATCTGGGACAAGGCCATTTGTACACTTAAATATTGTTCTTTTGAAGATCAGCTTCATACATTTTTAAAAATGTGCATGTTATTTGTTTGTTTATGTAGAAAATTCCGTTTCATTGGTCTCTGGTTCTTTTCCTTTAAGGTTACTCTGTAAAATTACAATCAAGGGTTCATCATTATTTGGGAGGCCTGATCCCAGATAATAGCACAGTAGGATGTATGTAGTAGTATCATGACATGCCAAATGTCAGACCAAATGGACATCAGTCAGCAAGTAGCAGCTAAGGCTGACTGTTGCATCACATCATGTCAGCTGTGTTTTGACCAAAAAGCACTTGAACACATTGCAGAGATTACAGCCTATTGCCAACTAGTAGTTATTGTTTCAGTGTCTTGATACATGATATCACTCAGTTACAATGGTTTAAATATAATTTGATAGCTTTAGTAATATCCTTATCTACATATATATCCTTATATATATAGTTGGGAATCTAAATTGGTATCATATAGACAATAGTCATTTAAATTCACACACTTTAATCATTTCCTTTTAATAAATATCTGTTATAAATAGTCACATTTTTCTCTTTAAGGAAATGCACATCGAAACAGTTTCAGTATAATTCAGTGCCAAAACTGAAAATTCTCATGACTTTCTGCAGAAAAAGGGATTTTAATCCAATCCTCCTAAATTTTTCTAGAATGTCATAATTGATATGAAATACAGATTTTTTTTCAAGTAGTTCACTTTAGCAACAAACATAACTATTCCACCAGATAGGATAGTAAGCTATACATATCTCTTACCACCTAGATCTAGGAAAAGTCCTCTAAAATCCAATCTAGCTTATGGAGCCATAGCAGAATGTAACTCTTAAGCAAAGTCACTTTATCATAAAAAAAAGTACCATAGCTACTTTCAGGAGAACAATAAAAGAGAGCGCAGATAAAGCATAATGTATTGTGCACTTTTTATGTTCCAGTTATGCAGGAATCCCCTAGAGTGGGCGTTCGTTGGTCAATAATCAGCCTGAACGGGTTATCATACAAAGATGCTGGTGAATATCGTTGCCAGGCACGGAACATGGCAGGAATATCTGAAGCTCCAATTAAACTGAAGGTGGTAGGAGTCACAAGACTGTCCCGTCCTCCAAAGAAGAAGTCTCAAAAGACTCCACCACCCAAATCCTCATCAAAAAACAGGAAGCCAAGCCAGACTCCAACCACACACACCCCCTCAGTAAAAGAGAACCAGATACTCCAAAACATCCCACCACCTTTCACCAACAAGACCCAGACGCTCCTCAATCTTTTGTCCAACATGTTCCCCATGGACAAAAGGCGTAAAATGAACTTACCAGACGCAAAGAAAAAGACCCAGATATCCATTACGCCTTCACCGGAGACTCTGGAAAAGTCAACTGCTGTGTTGCCAGAAACACTTGTATAAGATATATTAAAGTGGATAATGTCAGGTAAATGGTTTATCAATCATAAAACAGCCCATAAAAAGGTTTATCGCTCATAAAACATCATGGATTGTGAACTTTATGTTCGCCAAGTTTTTTTTGTGGTCATTTTGCACTGCACAATAATGTTCTGTTGCAAAAACAAAATTTGCTCAATGAATGTTTCAAAATACAGTCTTTAGGTTTGCAGTAGGGATTTCTAATTACCGGCCTCCGGGTCAGATCCAGCCCGAAGGCTAAGGACCCTGCATGTCAACAATATATTGTCAGACCAAAGTCAGATATTTCATTTTAATTTTTTTCTCATTAATTTGTTATTCATTTTTGTCAGATAAATTATATTTCCTCAGAAGAAGATTTGTAACCTGTTCACATCCACTGGATTGCGGGTGATCCACTGAAGCTATTGACTAAGCACAACTTATAAGATTTATGTGTTTAAAATTTTGCCTTGCTTGGGACACACTTGACATTTTTCAAATTGCTTGATTATCCACTAACAAATTTATTAATGCATATATGTGCTTTTGGCATGATAACTTTCTGTTAAAAGCTTTTCCATTTAGCTATTTCAAACAGACCTTAAAAGGTAGATGTCATAGGGTAAACTTATCTTATTCTTCCTGTTTCAAAACTCCCTGACCAAAATAAAAAAAAAATTTAAAAAGCCCCACAGGACTTTAACGACCAAGCGAATTTTGTGTGCTTATTGAAGATTAATCAATTCTGGCACTGCAGTTTACAGTTTTACATTTACAGTTTTACATTCATCATTAACATGAGGGATTCTTTATGATGGTTTGACTGTTAAAATTAAGTGTTGTTTGGTTAATAATGCTAGTTTTAATGTTAAGTTGACACACACCATTTTACACAATGCCATGTTAATTAAAAATAATTAAAGGGTATTTACAAAAGTTACCAAGTTTTTGTTAACTTTTACAAAGGGGCAATTGAAAGCATCCTGACTGGTAACATCACAAACTGGCATGGGATGTGCACGGCC
>JAPZDZ010000007.1:23262593-23286421 GCA_029783805.1 Acanthurus tennentii | reverse complement strand
AGACACTGCAGACTTTTTAGGCACAGGGATGATGGTGGCTGTCTTGAAGCAGGTGGGAACACTCTCCTGTGACAGTGGTATGTTAAAAATGTCAGTAATAACATCTACTAGCTGGTTGGCACATGTTTTTAGTACACAGTCAGGGATGTTATCAGGCCCAGCAGCTTTACTCATATTCACTTTCAGCAGGACTTTCCCCACATCCGCTGTAGATACTGACAATGGCCGGTCCTCTGGAGGCGGAGTAGACTTTATAGCTGACTCACTGTTTAGGAGATCAAAGCGAGCATAAAATGTGTTTAGCTCATCTGGTAACGTGGCCTCACACATTATTTATTTGTGTTTGAATGTGTGTTTGAGTTTCTGATGACCAGACTTATAAGAGAAGCCACTTACTGTTAATATTTCAATGGTTGAATGCTGACCTGTGTCATAAAGCACCTTGGTAATTCTTAAGAAAAGTTAAATAAAAATAAAGTCTATTTAACTCTCATGTAACTCTCCAGCAATTAAAAAGAGTAGATAATTCCTTTAAAAAACTCCATGTTTTTATGTAGGTACGGCTGCATGCACCTGTGTCTTAGAATTTTTAAATATTTATTGATGAGACTTTAAGAATAGCTAATGAGCTCTTAACACAGTGGTTTGGACTCTCTGCTACCTTTTTGCTGATGGTCATACTTAAGCAGAAAAAGCTTTTTGGGCTTTCCGAGTCAAGACACATTTTTAATCAGTTCCAAGCCATAACACTCTACAGTTTGCTCTCCCTACTGTTGCTTCAGTTCAGCTTCATAAAACTACACATTAAGTTTGAGCCTCTCAAGTTCCATAGCATGCCCCTTTGTACACTGGACACACTCTAATGTCTGCTGATGCTGTAATATTAATAGTCATCAAATGAGGAACTAGTTCAGCTGTAGTGAACTTGTCACTGTAGTGGGCATTTTCTCAGTGCTGCACTCTTTAACATTAGGCAACACTTCATGTTCAGCAATGTGTACCTTTAAAATCCAGAAACATAGTATCTTTTTCTGATGGTTCAGGGCACTCAATATCAAAATGCTCAGCAACTTTAGAAAGTCGCTGCCTACCTTCAAACTACCTACCTAACCAGGCATCTAATAAACACAGAGTGTCCTTGAGGTCAACTGCTCTAGCCACATTACTGCACAAAAAAACACCATTTTTGCTCTGTTGGCATTATTTAATAACTTAAGTTAGAGTAACAAGATCATAGTTATGTCAAATGATAAAAGGTTCTTGTTACTTATCTACATTCCTTTTTACGGTTCTACTTGCATACTGAGAAATAATGCAGACTTAAAATTTTTTGTTGCATTTTTAAAATATAAAATGACAAAAATTAACCAATGTTTATGTGTCCCAGGTCAGAGTTCCTCTGTAAATTTTTGTCTTCTGGCTTCCGTCCAAGGGAGTGGGGTTACACATGATATACCAGGTTTTATGCCTTATCTCACATGCTGATGTTTAATAGAGATCAAGGATTAAAAGCCATTGAATTTATGACTGTGAAACTGTCTAACACAATAAAGTCATAAGATAAAAATAAAGAACAGGGTGAGGCTGACTGCATAAACTGGTCTGCCAAAGCCCACTTGACTGTCTAGCTTCCATAGAGACATAGAAAAAACAAACAATATATTTTTAAAAAACGCAATTTCCACCTTAACCTTACTGTAAAAATTTTTTTTTCTCTTAATGTGATGAGGAAATTTTTTTTTTAAACATATGCTGAACATATCAGTTAAATGTCCAGTGACTAAATATTTAATTTTCTCTCCACCAAACAGGTTGTCATGTATGTTCCTCCGTCATTTGACTTGTTTCTGAGCCCTTTAGAACCCATTCTAATCTCAATAACTCAATTATATTAGCAAACTGTCATTATCCACAGGAGCTAGTCTTTACCACTCAACCACATCACCCTCTGGTTCCACCATTATTTTTGCCAAGTCTTGTAAAAAGTCTGGCATTTCTTCCTAACCTTACTTTGTCATCCATTCTGCATCAGAGCAGCTTCAACCATTTCCAGACAAGGAACACCAGATCACACTATTAAAGTTCTGAGCTGCTGATCTTCTTGAGTTTACCATTGCTACATCCACATCCACAGAGCCCATTCACAACCCCTGTAAAGTTTCCTCAGAGGAAGGTGCAGCTTAACAAACACACATTCTATATTCACATCATATTTTCCACAAGGTTTTCCTGTGTATAAAGTTAAACCGGAGCCTTTTTGATGAAAATGCTGCATTGTTTCTTCCTTATCTTAAATTATATAATAACTGGAAAATAGCTCCATCCACTGTTTATCTCTGCACCCGTGACTCCTAATAGTCAAAGGAGTAGAGCGAAATATATTAAACCTTTAACATCTACCTTTTGGGGCCCGTTTGAAATAGCTAAATTGAAAAGCTATTACCAGAAAACTGTTGCATATGCATCAGCATATGCAACAGTGAATTTGTTTGTGGATAATCGAACAAATCGAAAAATGTCAAGCATTTCTAAAAATTAAGGCAAAAAACGTAAACACTTGCATCTTAATAGGTTGTGCTCAGTCAATATCCTAAGTGTATCAGGTTATCTAGTGGATGTGAACAGGTTAATTCAGATTTTTGTCTGTGTATGATGTGATTTAATGGATGATGATAATAATCTGCTTCGTTAACAGAAAATAACAAAAGTGCAGCTCTGGCAGGGGAAAGTTGAAGAGATGTAACGACAGGTAATTGAGCAGCTGATAAAGAAAAATCCAGATATTGCCAAACAAGTGTGCTTCCTGAGGGAACATAACAGGATCCAGTTGATGTGGACAACAAACTACAAAGTGGTGATAAAACTGAATGGCTAACGAGAGGAGGCAAAAGTGCTGCTTCTCAGACATATTACACAACACGAGAAGCACAAGTGATAACAGCCCCTAGGTGAACAACAACCAAGGTAATGGTTGATTCTTGAGCTGACCATAAAATATATTAGAGATAAGAACAAATATAGAGTTGTGTTTTATGAGCAAAAGCACATTCCTGTTTTGCTACAGATTCACCCTTCAGAAAGTAAGCATACTCTGGTATGTCACTGTTGTTATGTGACACCCAGTCCTAATGCAAACTACTGGAGCAGAATATGCAAAACCTCAGTTGTATTGATGGTTCAAACTAAGGATATCTTACTTCAGAACATTGGGTAGTCCTCTAAAAATTGTCTAATGCATTAAAATGGTGTCTGGAGATGATGCCAATGTGTTTGTAGTATTACCCAGGCAGTGACTCAACACATTAATAAAAACGTAAAGCTGTATTGTTCACATTCTCCCTAACACACATGAGATTTGTTTACAGAAAGTGTGAGTCAAAGGTTTAATTCTGGATCATTTCCGAATGCTGTTAAAAATAGGCAGTGGCAGTCATAATAGTATGTCACACTTAGATGATGAATTTAGATCTTTGATGCTTCAAAGGGACAGATCCAAGGTTGCTGCTTCTAGATCAGGGTGCTTTTTAGACAGATACCTCAATTGCATGCTGAAAAATAATGTTATCAAGTTAAATAACAAAAAGAAAGTACATTTTACACCAAAAACTCAAAGTTCTGTAAATGACAGTAAAAACTTTGGAAAACTTTGAATGAATTATGAAATAATGTGAAAGGAATTCATTAGTTCTCAAGAACGATGTGAAATGTGTATGCCATTTTAGCATAACAACTTTTTTAGTATTGTTATTAATGAAGCAAACAATTTGAGATCTTGTTTGAAATTATAAATGAAAGTGAACCAGGATGTAGAGTTGAGGAGAAGTTGCTCTCTCTTTCAAGGGAAACATTCTCTGGGATAGATAACCTGGATTAAAAAAGATTAAACTACAGTTACTTAGTGAGACTTTTCTGAAGCTTTGAAAGCATCTAAAATCATCCCTTTACACTAAGATTCCTCATCATGTGGTTGACTGGAATCATAGACCTAGAAGGGCACTGATTGTACTGAGCAAGTAACCATGTATTGAGGATTTAATAGGGGAATCTTCATGTCCATCCAAACCTTAAATATCTCCAAATGTCTTTTTTTTTTTGAATAACTCCTCCTCTTTTGCAATCCTATTGAATGCACAAAATGTAAATGGTTTATCCCTTAAAACTATTTTGTAAATTCTAGTCTGATTGCTGACTTGAAAAAAGGTTGGGGCATCAACAACGTCATTTCAGATCATTGTCTGGAAATCATGAACGTCCACATTGAATGTTATCGTTATCTTGAAACATCTTGGGTGGTGTAATGGTCAAAGATCAGCTGTTGGAATGAGGAGGTCAGGTAACAGATGTCTCTGTGAAAGAGGCATTTATTATAGAACTTGATGTCAAGGAGATCTAGATCAGATCTAACAACATCAATAGGTGATCACGGGCATTGCCACCACCAATCACAGGCTGTCCTGTGTGTAAGATGTATTTAAGTCTGTGTATCCTCATATGTCACCAGTCCTAAACCATTTATCCAAATAAGACCAAGCTGTTCCCCTTCAGGATCTTACCGGGTATCAGAACATAAAAATTCATACCCTCACCCTTGGTTGCTATGGTGAGGGCAGATGGGCAGAGTCTGCACAAATAAGTGTAAGACACAACATTGATTAAAACGAAGGGACGGTGTGACACAACCATCAGCTTTGCTCTACTTAAGTGCAAAGAAGTACAGTGGCAGACGGAGAGGTGAAAAGGCTTGAGACATTCCTTCACAGGCACTACTGGTTACTAAATTTAAGTAGGTACCATGAAACAAAGAAAAAACAAACAAGCAACTAACTGTTACTTAACCATTAGTTATTAAAACCTGTTAATTAGACTGCATAAAAGTAGCTTATGATAGTTAGATAGTTAAAAAATAATGAAAAACATTTCAGGAACAATTTGATAACTAATGACTTGTTAATAAGTACTTCCTTAATAATTCCTAGAATAACAATATAGTGGGTAATGATTTGTTGATAGTGAACAGACTGTAAGATAGAGCCTGCAATGTTGATGAACCATTAGGTTTTTGTTGGTTAATGAATATCTATGAACTGATCAAACTGACCGCTTTATTTATGAGTGGTGGATAAACTTTGAACCAGGTTCAGAGTTTATCAGGAACCACTCAAAACTATGTCTCTGTTATTGCAAACAAATGTGTTGAACAAACTGATGATCATAATGAGGTGTCATATTCAGGCCCTGCTGCAGCTGAAACAAGCACAGAAAGAATATTTCAAGTTAGGTAATCCTTAGCACATACAGATATGTTTCCGCCTTCTGTTTCACAAGTCAGTCTTCTGTAATAATCATAATATAATCATAAAGAGAAAATGCAACAGCAGACGCAGTCATGTCCAAACAATCAATAGATCCTCTTCGTTATGTTTCCACTGTCTGCGAGACAGATATCATTTCATCCAACTTACCTGAAACTTTTAAATTTATCTGACAAAGATTCATTTAAATACACACAGACACACACAGACTGTTTACCTTTTTTAAAAGTTAGGTGCAGGCACAAACTTTTTCTATGTTGGTTTTCTATGTTCTCTATACATGCATATACACTGAGAGCAACATGTGACAGTTTTAAAACACAACACATTTTCACATTGAACTTATTAACTAGCTGTTGATTTACAGGCAAATTGTAGATGTTTAACAGAAAGGGGCGTGTTAACAGCACTGAGGATAGAATAAATCACCCCCTGTGTGAGATTCTTTACTCTGTCTGACAGATTTCTTCCCCTCTCTCTTCCTGTCTCTCCTCTCTGGACCCCACGGCACCACAGAGGCAAGCTTTGAGTAGCCCACACAGCTAATCTAAATACAATAAGAATCCCAGCCTGCAGCACTGACTCTAGTTTCACTTATCAAGAGTTTTACTGGAGAAAGCTTCTTTTTTTTGTACAGCAAAGTTTTTCAGGTTTGGAAATCATGATGGACAGTATGGAATTTGAGAAGAGAGAGAAGCGTTACTGGATTCAAAAAAAGCATGTAATCATCATCTGTGCAGTGGTGGTGGTGTGCTGTTTGGCGGTGGGCCTTGGGGTGGGCCTCTCCAGACCAACCAAAACTTGTCCAACAGCCACCACTTCCCCACCAGCCACCACCACCACTTCCACCACTTCCAATCCGGGCACCACAGCAAAGCCCACCGAGCCCACTGTGTCTGACAGGGGCCCCTGCACACCCTCCACCGATTCCAGCGGGGACTGGAGTAATTTCCGTCTGCCCACCTATGTGAACCCGGTCCATTATGACCTGCACCTGGAGCCGAACCTGGTTGACGACACCTACACGGGCACGGTGGACATCCAAGTGGAAGTCAGCAAACGTACTCGCCACCTGTGGCTTCACATTAGGGAGACATTTGTCAGCGCCATGCCCAGGCTGAAGCTGAACAAAAATGGGGTCCAGACAGATGTGGCAGTGAAGAGCTGTTTCGAATACAAACCTCAAGAGTATGTAGTGGTAGAGGCCACAGACGAGCTGCCCATCACTGGCCCAGGAGAGGTGTATGTGCTCAGCCTGGACTTCCAGGGCTGGCTCAACGGCTCAGTGGTGGGATTCTACAGAGTCATCTACACTGAGAATGGGGTCACCAAGTAAGTTCTTTAATTGGATTTTTGTCACAGGCAGAATATACATAACACGCCTGTTTACGAAGTTGCAAAACAAATATAAAATGGCATGAAGAGAGAAGACAGAACTTGATCTAAAAAAAACATAATAGTAAAACTTACTGTGACTCAGACATTTTAGCATTTATTAGCAGCATCTTAAAAAATGTTTACGGTTTATAGTACATCACAATATAGTAAGCAGGATTCAAACATTTAATTTCCCTTTCATTGTAGTTTAGTGGTATGACATAGGAGTGATAATATATCATGATGTGGCTCTCTGTGTTTTGAAAACAGATTAACAATTTGAAAGCCACCTGTGAATGAACTGTATATCTGTTTAATCAGTTCCTAAAACCTCCATATTGTAAGGATTTTTTGTGTGTGTAAGCTAGCATCTTTATGCATGCAGCATTTTAAAAATATAGAGTTTAAATGACTGTGCTTCCCAAAACCACATCAACCTCGGTTTTGTCTGTCAGAAGAGTGCTGACACTCACAAGAAGTGTTGGGATGAAGTGAATAAAAACACTGCATGTGGGTTTTGTCTTTGTGAAAACAATATCCTGACCCTGACTCTTCTTGTATGTTTATATAAAGACCTTTTGTTTCTGTCTACTTGTATCTTCTTTTGTTTTATATAATTTTACCATGAGCAAAACTGGAGCTTGCTTGCGCTACTGAGAGCTGATGATGAGCTAAATAGTGACGTTCCTGCTGTCACCACTCAATCTGACACTTTCTGTCTGATATATTGTGAAGCTCTGGATAGACAGACACGGCCTCCACAAACTTTCCCTTTACGTTCTTGATTGCCAATGTGATTAGTCCTATACAGTCTATATGCTGGTCACCTGGAAAGCTGAAAGATGTTCAGCACTAATCGCTCAGTGTGGCCAAACAAAAAAAAGACAGAGTACTTAAAAAAAAGACACTCTTTACAACTTGTTCTCCCCAGGCAGCTCCATGCTACTCGCTCACTTTCAATTAGGAACAATTAAAGGTGGTTTCAGTGTCAAGGGTCAATCCACTCACTCCAAATTTTCTCTCTCCTTTAGTCTTTGATCTGTCTCCATGGTACATCTGACTGAAGTAGAAATAAGATAAAACCTTACCAAAGTTTTGTTTTATCTTATCCTGTCTGTAGCATAATTAAAGTAATCAAAGTAATCCTTGGAGGTCAGTGCATGACTTTGGCAGGGTGAACTGACCAGACAAGGGTTCTCAGTGAACTGGATTGCAACAGCTACGGTTATTTGCATCCAAATAAAAATAATATTTTATTTTGCATCCATAAAGATAAAGAGTCTTTCGCTGTAAATGAGACTGCTTTCTCAAGCTAAATCACATATTCTGTGTTAGCGATAGGACTTTGCTCAGTTGCCATGGAGATGCTATGGATATGCTTTGGACACATTCAAAACAGGTGTTAAGGAAAACTCTAAAAAAGAGCTATGCTAAGTTTAAAATATTGCTTAGTTGTACACTTTCGTTATCCCATATGTTTCCAACATTGAATATGGTAGCCTGTTACTTGTACTTCCAGGGTAGCATCAGTAAGACAGTGAGAAGGAAGGATGGCATGACTGAACGTGGACATATCTGCCAGAGTCAGTCTAACAGATTTTCTTCAATGCAATGCAATGCCATGCAGCAATGACATTTTAAAAAATCCATTATACCATGTTATTTCACAACATCATGAAACTATGTTTTGTTTTCTTCTAGCAGTGGAAATTATATACTGTTTTACTAAAAGTTGGGGTTATTTTGTCAAAGCCAAAATACTACTCTTACTAAATAATACATTTCTGATCATGGTAAATGTAATCTTGTCACATTTTGGTTTGGTTTTGTTTTGGGGTTTTTTTGTAAATACTTAATTATTTTAGTGAAAGTGTCATGTCCAAATTCTATTTTTTAAGAAACAAATTCTCTCCAGCTGTAGGTTTGTAGTTAGCTCCTTCATGGACAGCAGCTGGATGCAGCTGGGATGCATGTCAGTGACAATAGATTCCAATGGTGACACATGTTTAGACTGGAGAAAAAAATGACCAAACATTCATAGAACTCTTCCCCAACCACTCAACAAAATTCCCCTCATCTCTGCATTTCTGAAACAGATGTTTCATTGGCTTCAGACATACTGAGCATGTAAAAGACTGCAGAGATGATCTTTGTTACACAAGTGGAATAAAATTTCTTTGGCCCATTTGATACATTTTTACCACCATAGAAATTAAACTGATAGACACCAAATCACATATCCAGTCTTTGGCGGATGAGTGTTAAAAAATGACCAAAAAGACATTTTTTTACGCTGCATGGGCCCGAAAATTCTGTGTTTAAATCAAAACCCTGTCTATCATTTGATTCACCAGAAAGATTGCTGCGACTGATCATGAGCCAACAGATGCTCGCAAGTCCTTTCCCTGCTTTGATGAACCTAACAAGAAAGCCACCTACAAGGTCTCCATCACTCATGATACTCAATATGAGGCTCTGTCCAACATGCCACAAGAGGTAGGACTCAAGTCAGCAACACAAAACATCAGCATTATAAACACATAGCTGCTCTTTCATGTTCCTTATACTGACTAATCATTTTCAGGATAGGTACAATATACAGTAATTGGTGTAATTAATTATGGTTCTGTTGTGATTAAGTCTTAGTGAGCCAGTTTGCACATTTTTTAATTTTCTTCAAGCTTTAAACATTTGACTGGACTGTTTTTGAGGTTCATGTTTTTTGTCAGCCCACACAGATATGTTTTGACTCTACAGACAGGCAATGTGTGTGTATGTGGGTAGAGTGTGGCTCTGTGTGTTTGTGTGAGAGCAGCCTCTTACTGATTTCAGAAATGACTGTCCACTAGACTGCCCTCTTGAACAGGGATTGTCTGAACAGTGCAGTTGTTACAAGGCATGGCCAAAGACCTTAAGACAGTGTCAGATTTGCCAGACTCATCAGTGACTGCTTATCACAATACCTTTCCTCTGGTACAATGTAACATGCTGTTACATATAACAGTGAAGCTCAAGCCCAGCTTGTCCGTTGTTTGTTCAAGTATGCATAGCATGCAAACAGGGTTTTGCAATGTTTAAGCATTTTAACTACCCTATTAGCCTACTTCCTACTTAATTATTACTTATTACATTTTAAGCACATTAAGGCTCTATAGATAATTAAACCTGCTAGTGCTGGTCATCAAAGTGCCTGCAATAATTTGATCTAACACAAGACTGAAACAGCATTGTTTTTATTGGCTAAAAGTTTGCCCATTCTTTTATTTATTTATTTATTTTACCAAGTAAATTGAAGTAGTTTTTGATTAGGCCTCATCCTCAAAGTTTTTCATTCTAGAGAAAACAAAGTGGTTTATATTAGAACCACATTGTTATTTGTCCATAAAATTGTTCACAGTCTTGTTAAACTGGAGAAAGGTTGTTGTGGTTGGAAGAAGCAAAATAGCTTTTCCGTGGCTGAGGAGGTAAAAACTATGAAAGAGGAGGCCGGGCCTGGAGTGAACACTCTGAATACTAACAGCAGAGCAATCAATCTTCTCACTATATTTATGGATCCACACAGCTCAGTCTGAGTGACATTAACCCATTAGTCCTTTCCTCTGCTTCTCCAGGGCAACCCCGAAAGACTGGCTAGCAAAAAACTGAAGACCTCTTTCCAGAGGTCCGTTCCAATGAGTACCTATTTGGTATGTTTTGCTGTGCACCAATTTCGCTATGTGGAACGAATTTCAGCTCGAGGAATTCCTGTGAGTATACCTTTGGTGTTGCTATCAATGCCATCAACATAGAACAAGTGTTGATGAAAAGTTTTAAACCCTTTTGCATTTACATTACCTAATTGTTAATTCCGAACGCCCACCAGTACTTGTGTGTTTTGTCTTGCAGTTGAGAATCTATGCCCAGCCGAGTCAGTTAGGAACCGCAGAATATGCAGCCAATACAACCAAGATCATCTTTGACTACTTCGAGGAGTATTTCAACATGACATACTCCATCTCAAAACTGGGTACTTTGAGACATATTTTTACATAATCATGGTGATCTCTCATCACTCAGCATTAAGCAAGAAATAGACTAGCACACTTAACTAAGCCAGTGATTTGCATACTTTTGTACTGTTACACTTTTACCCTGGGCAAAAGGTAAAGGGTTTGCCTACCATCAAAAACCTGCTGTCATTTCCTGACAAGTTTCACATGTTGCTATCAATGCATTGACAAGAGAGGAGAATGTGTGCATTTAATGGCAAAGGGAAGTTAAAGGGAAATAATATATGACTATACAAAAATAAAGCTAAAGGTGAGTCCACTGAGAACAGATAGCTTATTAGTACTTGTAGTAGTGATCTCTTAGTTTGTGCAAAGCACAAACAGCTATAAGTAAGAAAGTAAGTAAGTGCATGATGCAGGCAGGACAATGACAATTACTGAGAAAGACTTTGAAACGGTTGAACTTTAATAACACAGAAAATCTCTGATGATGACTTTCCATTTTATTTTCATGGCAATATTGCATGTTGTAAAGATGCAGTTGCACAAGAATTCATAGGGTAGTAGTGCAATAAAAGAGATAACAACAGGTTACTTCAGCTGACTCTCTTTTAATCCAGATAAGATAGCCATTCCTGACTTTGGTACTGGTGCCATGGAAAACTGGGGCCTCATCACCTACCGGGAGACCAATCTGCTGTATGATGAGAACCAGTCATCCTCCACCAACAAACAGCGAGTGGCCAGTGTCATTGCCCATGAGCTGGTTCACCAGGTAACACTAACTACCCTCTCACTACCTACTCAACTGCAGAACGTCTATCTCTCTCCTGTGTGTGGAACTTTAAAGCATTTATGGGAAATAATTCATATAAGTTACTCAAATACTACATTTTTTTCAAGTGTTTATAATTTAGTAGCCTTAATTCGTTTCACCTTTACTTTACTGTATTTCAATGCCAAATTCTGTAGTTTATTTAATTGGCACATAGGGAGTGCTACATTTGAAAGGCAATAAATCCAACCAGAAATTGAGGAGATTAAAGGACCAGAAATCAAGTTTTTAAATTAGGAAACACCATCCACAAGCAAACTTGTCCCACTGGAAGATTAAACACTACAAAGCTTTTATTTCCAAATTTGTTAATCACATGATGATTATCTACATGTTAGAGATATGTGACTTGAAAGAATTTAAACAGATTTCCTGAGCCAGTAATTTTAATAAGGCAAACAGTAAAGGAAAAAGAACATCAACATAGCCAGGACCGTGGGATTACGCTTTAAAAAAAAAAAGAAAGAAAGAAAAAAAAAATCTTAAAAATGGAGTTCCCTTAGACACCCAAGTGACCATACAAAGACAAAATGGTTGTGGAGGTGACATTCTTTGAAGAAACCTCTTTATCTGCATTCAGAGTCATGGCTTTTATCTTCATTACCCTCATGGATGGGAAGGATTTGCTTGAAAAATGAATTGACATCAGAAAGAGTACAGAGTTCAGAATTGTAAATGTTTAAAATCCTTATGATGTTATTGTTCAAGCTTTCCATGATAAGCTATTTTGCTTTAGTGGCAGATAAGAAACCTTGAAACAGCCAATAAAGTTTTATGAACCGTCTCAAGTCACAGGAATCATCAGTAATTGTCCATTTTAATTGCGATTATGTAAAAACAGTCTATGTGGTAAGCTTTTATGAGGCTCTCTTCTTTCATGCACTGAATATTAAACCATAAACAAATGCTACTGCTTGGAGAAACTAGCTGTCCAATTCTGAATCACGAGAAACATTCACTGAAAAAGACAGCCAATTTTAACCTGTCACACTCCTCACATGAACATAAAAATTTAGTAGAATCAGTGATGCTGATATTGAAATAGTTGAGATAAAATTCCCAGGGGTTGTGATTTAACATAAACTCTCATGGAAACTACATAAATTTAAAGAAAAAAATAAATTAACTGCAATCCCGTATGAATCTAGTCATTTGTTAATTTGTAAACCATGAACTAGGTGAACACGTAATTGTGTTTGCTGCAGGGTGTTTATTATTTCTTTGTGAATGTTACAACTTATGCTGTATGTTCACAGCTCTTAATAATACACTTGCTAAGCCGGTATCTGTGTCTAGTCACTTCAACATTAGAAATAAATTAAAACATTCATTTCAACTGTAACCAAAGCAGTAAAAAGTACACTCTTTATCTCAACTTACTGATATTTGCATGATAAGGGATCATAATGTCAGGGTATATTTACTGGTTATCAACTGCACATGTTGATTTTGAATCTTACTAGTGTGACATAAACTGTGCAGGCTCATATATGATCTGAATGTTTTTTTTTAGCTAAGTGGACTAGAAATATTTCCATTATCCAAGATATATCTAAGGGTTATCCTGTTTAATGGAATAGTTAACACCTTTTCTATTAAACTAGAACTTTATGGGATGGCAGTGATTGTTCAAGCTAAACGCAAAAGTTGGTTATAAAGAACGAGTGGGAAAGTTACAGAAGGGAGGAAGTTATAACTCGACTCAGACTGGATCACACTTTGTAATGGTTGAAAGGAGCAGTGACAAATACATGAACTGATAATGATGAACATGTATTGCATCATGTATGAAGTGGAGTCACCAGGCTCTCTTTACTTTTATAAAAGGCATAAGGATGGTGAATAGAATAGGGTGATAGGTTATGCTAAATACTATGATATAATGTACACACTCATGTGCAAGTGGTAACAGTTTCCACTTTAGGTTGTTTGGAATTCACCAGAAAACCTAGAGAATCAGAAAAAGAGAAAGAAAGCAGAAAAAAGAAGAAGAAAAAGAAGAAGAAAAGAAAAATGAGGGAAAGAATTTGGGTGGACTACATAAAAAAGACTAAAGAACATATGGAATGGAGGTCTGACAGTTAACCAGGTCCAACCCACCCAGTGAGTGCCGTACCCCCTTGGCGCCTCCCAGATGCTGAGATTTATATGATTACGCCAAAACAGCGGTGTAGCTGAGGACTAGTTATAATAAAACCCTAAAAATATACAAATATACCTGAATTTAACATATTTATATTGAAAAGATTGTCCAACTAGTTATCTGTACAGCAGAAACAGTAGCAGTCATTATTGGATGACAGTGAGTTGAGGAGGTCAGACCAGACAGGGTGCTGATATGCACAGACATAGTGGCCATTTTACACAGCAAATGGTCCACAAGAGACGGTCCTGTCATTGAACTTTAGCATTGCTTACGACAACTTCACAGAGGGGATTTTGATGTAAAGCTGTGTTGGGTGCCTAAGGGGTTAATGGGGAAAATGTGCTGATAAACTAGCTAAAGCAGCATTGCAAAAGGAAATAACAGTGCCAGTCGCACTTTACAAAGGATAAGGAAAATGTGTGATTAAGAAGAAAGGAGCAGGGTCATGGCAGAAAGGTGGGAGGAAGACCAGAAAGGAAAGGGGTATAACAAAATACAAAAGTCAGTTAGTATAAAGAAGTATACAGAAAGAGGTGGATGGGAAGAAATTATCATAATGATTCCTTACAAGAGATGACATAAGATTCAAGAGAACAAAAAGGGACAGTGAAAAGTGTGAGAACTGTGGTGTGAAAGGCAAAGTTGAACATGTCAAATTTTAATGCACCCAGCATAAGGCAAAGGGTGGAAAGGGGGGGATTACGCGATAAAGTCCAGAAGGCATGTAAGTGGAACTTAATTGGAATACTTGGAACAGAAGAAAAGGATGAGGGAATTGAGTCGCCAGAAAGGCATTATTTGCTTTCCTGAGTGACACAGGGCTGGTGGGTAGAATTTAAAACAACTCAAAATTGGCTAAAAAAAAATTTGCTCAATGACGAGGTTGATGTTGAACACTCTTATACAGTGGGTGGCGGTATGCAGCTTAAAGTTGTTTGCGATCCGCAAGTACAGCGAGAAGAAGAAGAAGAAGAAGAAGAAGAAGAAGAAGATGATGATGATGATGATGATGATGATGATGATGGTGATGATGATGAGAGACTGAAAAAAATGCTTGAAAAGACGAAGCGAATGCTGAGGGTCCGACACGCTCTTAATTTGTTATACTACGACGACGAAGATGGTTCATACGCTTCATCGCCGGAATCAGCGAGTGATATCGAGTACGACGAAGATTTCGACCCGTTTATTTTTGACGATGACAGGTGAGACTTACTTCTTATGAACATATATTGCTTTTGTTTCATTGTTCTCAAGCCAAACAAAAAAAGTTATTGTAATGAGTGGCTGTTGCAATTCGAAATTGAGAATATATTACTTTGGCATATATTACTTTGTTGATCCCAAAAGGGTATATTGTGTCTCTGTACAAGTTGCTCCATTCCAGATAGAAATATGTATAGGCTTTAGGATTAGAAAAATAAAAGTGTAAAATGATGTGCATTTTCTTACAGCTTGTAATAACAATAAGGTAAATTAATAAATGAAAAAAAATTAAAAAAGAAATCAGTGTAAACGTGAACATCACACTATAAATGCGCAGTTGAAAACAGCAGGGTTGACTTATTGCATAAAGCAGATTCAATAGCCTCATTTATACCATGCAACTATTTGTAAACTCTCTTTTCACATGTGTTGTCATTTAAATTTCCAGTGACGATGAACTGCTTGAAATGTCTACAACACCATCTATATCCCCATTTATAACCCCATCCAAGACCCCATCAAAGAGCCTACAACAGAGTTGTGGGAAGCAGCCCGAAATAGGAAATCAAACCAGGTCAAGATCTCCACGTGTTCGGTCAGCACAGCCACAGTACAGCTCTGAGCCCTGGAAAACTGAAAATGATCCTGACACTGCACCACAAAGCATTAGGTTAGTCCCCCGCAGAACGCCAGGAGCCCAGATAAACACACATGCAACATACTCACCAATACAACTTTTCAATATACAGCTCTGGAAAAAAATTAAGAGACCACTGCAAATTTTTCAGAAATCAGCATCTCTACATATATGACAATAATTCCATTCCAGTGTCTGTTGAATTCCAACACAAGCACACCTGTTTCTACCTAATGAGGTACTGATGACGTGATCACCTGAACCAAATCTTATTTATTGAGGAAATGTATAAAAACCATCGCTGTGGTCATCACTATCCTCTTGCAATAGGACCAGCTGGATGGCAAAAACGGTGCTAGTAGTACATCAAAAGTAACTGGAATAAAAAAATAACTATTGACCATGCCAAAAGAAATGAAAAGAACAGTTTTGTGTGAAGAAAAGAAGGGTTCAATCCTAAAATTTCTAAGACGGTGGTTCAGAAGAACAAGGTCAAGCAGCACACATTGGGAACAACAAAGCTACAGCCTAGCAGAGGCCGAAAACGACTCTCCACTGACCAGGATGACTGTCACCTCATTCGAATGTCACTCAGGAACCGTAGGATGACATCAAGTGACCTAGGCAGGGGTGAAGTGCACAGCGAGAATGATTCGAAAAACACTCCCAGTGGCAGGGCTCAAGTCACGTAAAGCTAGAAAAAAGCCCTCATCATGAGAAGAAAAGAAGAGCCAAGCTGAAGTCTGCAAAAGACCATAAGGATTGGACCATAGAAGACTGGAGTAAAGTCATCTTCTCTGATGAGTCTAATTTCCAGCTTTGTCCAATACCTGGTCATCTAATGGTTAGATGGAGACCTGGAGAGGCCTTCAAGCCACCATGTCTTGCACCCACTGTGAAATTTTGTGGAGCTTCGGTGATGATCTGGGGATGCTTCAGCAAGGCTGGAGTCTGGCAGATTCGTCTTTGCTGAAGCATGAATCAAACCAAGTACAAGGTTATCCTGGAGGAAAACCTGCTGCCTTCTGCTCTGATAATGTTCACCAACTCTGAGGATTGGTTTTTCCAGCAAGACAATGCTCCATGCCACACAGCTAGTTTGATCAAGGTGTGGATGAAGGACCACTAGATCAAGACCTTGTCATGGCCAGCCCAATCTCCAGACCTGAACCCCATCGAAAACCTCTGGAATTTGATCAAGAGGAAGATGGATGGTCACAAGCCATCGAACAAAGCTGAGCTGCTTGAATTCTTAAACCAGGAATGGCACAAAGACAACCAACAGCAATGTGAAAGACTGGTGGAGAGCATGCCAAGACGCATGAAAGCTGCAACTGCAGATTAGGGTTGTTCCACCAAATATTGATTTCTGAACACTTCCTAAGTAAAAACATTAGTAATGTGTTGTTTAAAAATTAATATCAACTCGTTTTTTTGCATTATTTGAGGTCTGAAAACACTGGACCTTCTTTGGTATTTTGACCATTTTTTGTTTTCTCAAAATAAATGCTCTAATTGACAATATTTTTATTTGGAATTTAGGAGTAATGTTGTCAGTAGTTTATAGAATAAAACAAAAATGTTCATTTTACTCAAACTTATACCTATAGATAACAAAATCTGAGAGACTGATAATTTTGCAGTGGTCTCTTAATTTTTTCCAGAGCTGTATATTTCTCCACTGATACAATGAGGAAACTGTGCAGAAACACCAAGTATGCAGCTAATTAAACAAGAAATGGGCAACAAGTATAAATGGGATGATGTTAAAGTTGAGGGACTCTACAAATTCCTTGGTCTCCTCATATATACAACTTAGGTGTCAGATTCAGGGCTTTATTATGGACCATCCATCCCAGTGATCGTGAGGAACACGACAAAAATGTTAACAAGAAGGGAACACCAGATTATGATAAGCTGTTCAAAGTCAGGCCTCTTTTTGATGACATACACAACGCCTGCCAGGCAAACTACCATCCAAGGAGTCCAAAGAGAGAATTGGCAGTTGATATGAGAGAATGGTGGCAACAAAGGTGAAAACCAGCATGACCCAGTATATGAAAGAAAAACCAACAAAATGGGGGATTAAGCTTTTTTTGTGTCAAGTTAAGCAACAACTACATCTTTAATTTCAGTGTATATATGGGAAACTATTACACATGTAGTGAGCATGGACTGCCACGTGATGCTGTCATGGGACGCTTTCAGCCATCATATCTTGGAACAGGATACCATATGTACTTGGACAATGTCCACACCAGTCCAAAACTGTTTCTTGAGTTGATCAGCATGAAGTTTGGAGCCTTTGGTACTTAAAGAGACAACAAGAAAGGCTTTCCCATTGACAGAGCTAATGCCCTCACCAGGAAATCAGAAAGAGACATCTTGAGGTGGATCAGAGAGGGTCCCCTGGTCTTTGTGAAGTGGATGGACACACGGGGAGGTTTCAGTCTGCTCCACAATCCATCCAGCGTTTTCTGTTGAGACAGTCAAGTGAAGAGTGAAGGATGGAGATGGACACTGGGCAGTAAAGAACGTTCGCTGCCCCACCCCCATCATTGCCTATAACAAGAATATGGGTGGGGCTGACCTATCAGACCAGCTCATTCAGTATTACTCCACCCACCGTAGAACTGCTGGCATTGCAACCTGTTCTTGCACTTTGTAGACATTGCAACAACAAATGCCTACATCTTGCACTGAGATCAGCAACACTCAAGGGGTTAAGCACATGTCAAACTAGAGCTTCCTGGTTGAGCTAGTGTCCAAGCTGTGTGGAGTGGACGAGACAGGAGTAATCAGCAACAGAAACACTGACCATGCTCCTGTTGCAACTTAAGGCCACAGGATCTGTCAGTGCTGCCACCAAGTGGACCAGAAAAGGTATATCACGCCATGAAAATGCAGGTCCTGTGATGTAGCCCTCTGTCTCATTTTGGACAGGAACTGTATGGAGGAGTGGCATATAAAGAATTTTAGAAAATTTAAAAGTCAGTGGCCACCTCAGTTTTTTGTCATTGTTGTATGACAGATGTCACTTTTGATCCATCACCTTGGGTATGCAAGGTGTGTAAAGTGCTCTGTCATATTTGAAAACTTGTATAGTTGAAAGAAATAAAAATGCGTGAGGCTAAACCTGCTTTTTGTTTTAATAGTTATTTACAGCGTGATATAGCATCTTACTGTTGTTAACAAGTGTAATGTATTGCACATGTTTTTGGCTCAAGTATGTTAATACAGTGATACTATAATGTAAAAAGCAATAAATTCATTTTGGTGCTGTGCTATAAAAAGGATATGGTGAAGGTGAAGTTCACACACAGTGGGCAACACAAGTTTTCCTGGTATTAAAGCAGGTTTTTTTGCAATAGCCCACCCTTGCCTTCTTACTGATCTGTACTTATGACACATTTGTCATGTTTCTAAAGTGTTTTTTTCCATTCCTATTTTCAGGCTGGTGAGTGTGTGGGTAATACAGGGTCTGGGCCAGGCATGTTTAAAACTCATACGAGAGTTATATCAGAGTGTGTGTTTTGGGATGGAAAGGGAGAGACGGTGACAGTCTATCTTTTCGCTTGACCAGATACAGAAACAGGCTGAGCCAGGGCATTATTTAGAATAGCGGATGGATAGTTTGACTGGGACTACTTATTAGTTGCCAAAAACATCTAAAAATTATGGAAATCCTGTAGCCAGTCAGAATCAAGTGTTCACCCTGCCATGGTGTGAATGCTAAATTAGCATTCACACCAATTTGCTGAATCTGTATTTACTCTATATATACTACAAACTGGTTTCTGCTACATTTTTCACAACCTAACTTCTTCCAAAATTTTAACAAAAAAAAGATCATTTAAATGTCAGTATTCAGAAAAATCAGAACCAATTGTGTTGGTTTTTCTCATGTAAATGTGAAAGAAATCAGCCTTACTTTCTTAAGTGACAGGAACAACAAACTGCTGCATTTACCCCAATATCAAATGTCAGGACAAATTTAAGAAGTGGAACAGCCACTTTTTAAGGTTTTTCCAATGTTTTTAAGTGCACCATACAAATGTACTTACATACAACCCTAAAGCAAAATTTGATACATCAATAATAAAAAAAACAAAACCTCAGCTCTGTGTAATGTAAGGCCATTTTTTGTCCTAAAGTAATATGAGAGGAGATTATTGTGCCCAAACTCTAAAAAAATTAATCAGTTTTTTAAAATTCTTAAATTGTTTTTCCTCATGTAGATGAATTCTTCTGATGCTTTAAATACACACACAGGTGTGTGTGTGCTCAGCAGTCCGTCCTGTGTCTGAAAAGCACACTTTAGATGACAGGAAATACTCTTTTTGAATTAGAAGCAGGAGTTTCAGAGGTGCAGGTCAGTTAACATCACCATAAATTGAACTCTCTAAGCTTTCAGTTACACAGTAGTTACCATCCTTGTTTCAACCTTGAACTGTAGCTGGACACACACAGCTGATTGAGATAAGCTCATTAGTGCCATTTGTCACCTGGAGCACCAACACATCATTACTCATCTGCCTGAGAACTCAATACAGTAAAGGTTCATTTTACCAAATACTGATGTTTTAAACCTTTTACAGTTCAAAAGGTTTGTCTCATCCAAAAAAGACATCTTCTTACCACTATTTTCAGAACGGCAAAAAGTTTCAGCTGATTACAGTTTTTGAGTTGTGCCAACTCAGCATAACTTAAAACAAAAGACTCTATTCAGGTGTGTAATGTTCCAGATCATGTCACTGCCTGTTGGTTTGGTGCACTCCCATCAGCACTTAACAGTGTGTTTTTAGGAGATTTAGACGATTCATTTAAAACAGTGGTTGTGTGTATTTTTTCATCAATTACTTTATTTAACTTTTAAATCCAGCAATACTGCTAGGTGTCAGCTATTCAGCGATTAGGATTCACAATGCAGCGTCTTCAGAAATTGCATTTTCTACTTCCATAAGAAATTTCCTCAAAACTCACTCTAGTTGTGTTTTTCCAGTGGTTTGGAAACATTGTGACTATGGATTGGTGGGATGACCTCTGGCTTAATGAGGGTTTTGCCAGTTTCTTTGAGTACATTGGTGTGGAGGAAGCTGAACCAGACTGGGGCATGGTGAGTTCTTCTTTAATGGCACAACAACAATGTATCTATTAGTCTCTTTGACAGTAGTTTCAATACTTGAATTCCTTAAATGTGGTACACAGAGAGACATCATGATCGTTGATGATGTGCTTCCTGTCATGGTGGACGACGCCCTTCTCTCCTCTCATCCAATCATTGTTGACGTGTCGACCCCAGCAGAGATCACCTCTGTGTTTGATACCATCTCATACAGCAAGGTACAATTACTGGAATCCTTTCACAGTGAAGGGTTAAATCAAAGTTTCTGAAAACCTTGCTCCTCATGGGAAAAGTGACAAATCACTTAACTTACCAACAAGAAATAGACAATTTATCACACTACGAAGTACTTTTGTAATGAAGATGATTCAACTTTTCCAGGGTGCGTCCATTCTCAGAATGCTAGAAGACTGGATGGGTAGAGACAAGTTCAGAGACGGTTGTCGGGTAAGTCAGAGACAGTTGTATCTTCATGATAGATATTTACTAATTACCATTTGAAGTATTACAGAAGCCTATTAATGAAATCCTGTTTTTTTTTCTTTCACCAGAAATATTTGAAAGACTTCTACTTCCAGAATGCCAAAACTGCCAACTTCTGGGCATCTCTCGCAAATGTATGAATCGTCTGTGATATCCTCAATAATTGTACAAGGGTAGATTGATATAAATTATTCCAGAAAGAGTTAAATATTCTGGTCTTTATGTTAAGCTAAGCTAACTATATTCTGACCCCAGCTGTAAAACCTTCATAAATCAGATAGATATCCATCTGAACATCTGAGTGAGAAAATAAATCAGTATGTTTACCAAAGTGTTTAAATATTGCTTAAAGCTTTGTTTGTGAATATCTCTGAACAGTAAACATTTCCACTTTTCTGTGCCCAGGTAAGTGGGTTGCCAGTTGCAGAGGTAATGGATACATGGACCAAACAGATGGGTTATCCAGTGCTGGACCTGTCCGTCTCAGCAGCAGATGCTAAACTAACCCAAAAGCGTTTCCTCCTGGATCCTAAGGCAGACGCAAGCCAGCCGCTTTCACCTTTCGGGTCAGTGATACAAAGAAAATTGAAAAAAAAAAGTCACAACTTAAATCCTACAAGCTGTCTAAACTGGATTAGGATGGCATCATTCTATTGTGGCATCATTACCTGTCAAAGAATACAAAAGGCCTAGAGGCTGACAGATTTACTGCCAGCTTTGGCTGTTTGCTTTATAATCAATGATAAGGTTATTTCAAATTCACAAACTTTGGACTGAATAAGGATTTTTGGGGGGTTGTGCTCAAATTTTTATCATAGTTTTTTTTACCCACCTCTTTCCTGCTTTTGTTCTGTTCTTTTTAATGATGAAGATAGCTTGGATAGACATGAAGAACAGAGGCATGTCTGCTTGAAGAGGTGTGTTTTTATCAGGGTAAATACAGCTCATAATCTGCAGTATCAGCACCACTACTGGCTGTTTGCTGTACATATCAGCTGCAAAAAAACAAGGAACCAACCACAGTTACAGATAATACAGCCTCTTTACTGATTGAAGCTTTCAATTCATTGTCATTCATTGTCAGGCAAATCTGGGGGAAAAAAGCAGTGGGATCATAAATAATCCCACTGTCCCCCATGTGCACGGCACTAAACAACAGACAAAGTTGAAGACTAGCTGGTAAACACAGTTGAGCATTTAGCAGCTGAAAGTGGAAGACATTTTTTTCTCAGAGGTCACCAAAGCAGAGCCCAAGGGAGAGAGGAGAAGTAAAACGTGAAGAATGAAATGAAAACATCCGTGCATTAATTGCAATGAATATGTTTTTGTTACAGGTACAAATGGACAATTCCAGTCGAAATGCACTCTATTACAAGTAACAAGAATTTCTCAACAATGTTTGACAAGAACAGCACAGGTATGCTGAGTTAAAAGGGTTAGTTTTCTCATTTACAACCAGCTTTCTATATATGATTTTCCAGCAAAATACATCAGTTGGCAGACCTTTGCCCCTCTTATAGTAAACAGAGGGGTGGCTCAACAAATCCAGATAAGAATGTAAAACAATCAATGCTGATCGGCAGGTTTGGCATTTTGTAGTGAAGGCACCAGCCATTACCATGGCATGTTTGTGAATGGGTGAATGCTAACTGTATTGTAAGGCACTTTGTGTAGAGGAAAGACCGGAAAAGCACTATATAAATTCAGCCTATTTAATTTTGTTCTCTTTTCTGTGGTTTTGTAGCCCCTATTTTTCAAAAATGAATTTAAAAAATTGTATCTTTCTACTGCATATACAACACAAAATTATCAGTGCTGAAATACTTTTTTAAGTGCTGAATATTCAAAACATACAAAATATTCATGTCGTATGATCAGCATTCTGCTCTAAAGCCTGCCAGTGATATATGAGATATGTTTTCTAACTACAAGGAAGAGAAAATGAATGGTACCTAAGAAGTAATAAGGACAAAAGAAATAAGAAATATAGAAAATATGCGGACATTCTTTAAATTCAGGAGTTTTATTTTTAATCTCAATTTTTACTTGTCTCACTTGCAAACTAATAGTGAAATGACCATGTTGATTTTCAGAGCATGTCATCAGTAACTACGCACAGTCAGCGGATGGGCTGTTGAAGGTTAACAAGGATCACATTGGATTCTACAGAGTCAACTATGACAACACTATGTGGGCAACCATAAGTAATCAGCTTCAAGGCAACCACTTGGTAAAGCTATGCTACATGATCCACATGATGTATACATACACACACACACACACACAGACATATATATATATGTATATATATATATACACACACACACACACATATGCATATATATATATACACACACACACACATATATTTATATGTATATATAAACTATATAACTTTATAACTCTATAACTATATACATATATAACATATATACATACATATAAATGTATATATTTATATGTATGTATATATAAACTCAAATGCCTTTGAGCTTAGTGTTAATATTGTCTTTGCAGTGTATTTATGATGCAGGATGTTTCAGACAGTTTGACTGCTGTTTATTCAATTCAATTCAATTCAATTTTATTTATACAGCATCAAATCACAACATAGTTGTCTCAAGACACTTTACATGTGGAACATGTCAAGACCACACTCTATAAATACATTTATATTTTAGATTTATAGGAACCCAACAATTGAAATCAATTCCCACA
>JAPZDZ010000007.1:23242587-23255464 GCA_029783805.1 Acanthurus tennentii | reverse complement strand
GATAGAAAGGGGAGAGAAAGCAAGGCCAAAAGCTAGGATAAATCTACATGTTAAACTATAAGTTATATGTAAGTGTTTATTTTATTAATAATACTATTAACAATACCAATAATACTAATGCTAGCAATAATAATAATAATCATAATCATAATATTAATAATAATAATAATAATAAAGATAGCAATTGCTCTGAGCATTAGGCAGAGCCATGGCAGAAGGCACAGCTAAGATCAGTTTGCTGTAACATTGATTTTTGTTCTGTTTCAATATGATGCTTCTTTGTCTAACCACTTAAAAACAACTGCTTGGTCAGGGGTCACTTTCAAAAAAAATTGGGTTTCAAAATTTTGAATGCCACAGTGTAGATGTATAAAAGAGTTACTTATGAGATTATATAAATTCTGGAAGTCCAGGAAAACTGTTAGTACATTTATACAAGTACCTAGATCTTATTCGAAACAAATGATTTGTCTATAAATTTGGATGTGTGTACCACAGACAATGTGTTTAATCACATAACTAGTCAACTTTGCTCATTAAAAATAAGAAAAAAAATGTCTAGCATGAATGTTTCACAGCCTTTTAAATCATCTGACTGCTCATTGGTTGTTGCCCTGTTGGACCTACTTTTAAAAATTAGAGTAAATATATGGTGTATCTGTCCTACAGCCTGCTGGAGGCGACCAAAAATGAGAGTGTGATGAAGAGTCAGGATCTGTTCACTGTGGTGCGGTATGTGTCCTACAACCCACTGGGGCAGAGCATGGCCTGGGACTGGACCACACTCAACTGGGACTACCTGGTCAACAGGTCAGTGGGCAAGGTCTAAGACCTGACTTACAGAGGTGGCAACAACCACAGCTGACACTAGCAGGCTAAGAAATTAATCAAACAAGTAAACAGACCTCAGAATAAACTCAATTTTAAAGCTGCTCTGCCACTTAGGGGCAGCAGATGATGCTGTTACTCAAAACTGACATATAATCACTATAGTAGTTGCTTTCTCCATGTTCCAAATTCCTATAAGCTACTTGGTCAACAAAGAATTCAAAATTTTATTTCTGTTCTAAAGAATTTCATTTACCTTATGATTGAAAAGCCACTAAAAGTCAAGCAAAGCAGGAAAACAATATTTTCTTACCTTACCTTTCTTACCAGGTACACCATCAATGACAGGAACCTCGGTCGTCTACTGGGCCAAATCAGCACCACCTACAACACAGAGCTTCATCTGTGGAAGGTTAGCACTGGCCTTTTTTCAATTTCTGCTTTGGTTGTAATTATTTAAAAATACTGATATTTTTTTATTGGTTTTACTGAGTTTAATGTGTTTGGTTTTATGCAAGTTGTCCTGTATTTATTTTGCTGGATTAAGTAGCAAGTAACTCTGTAAATCTGACTTAAAGTCGATATTTAAAAATTGTTATTGTTGCCAAATGTTGTCGCAAGAATTGCTCATTGCCAGATTACACGGTGAAAGATTTTTGTTTACTTTTATATCACACTCCAATACCTTGTCTCAAAAGTTTTCATTTCAAGGCTTCCAAAATATTTTGTGTCAACAAAGGCCAAAAAATGCAACAAAATTTTACCAGTTTATGCAAAACATGTTTGTGTTAACAACCCCTCAGCTATACGTTCCTCAAGCACAATTTTTTTTGTCAAAGTATGGTTGATACACTGCTTCTTTGCTAATCTGTGCTATGGGCTGCCTTTAAGTTTCAAAGTTCTTCTTAAAGTTGTTTCTAGTCATAGTTTTGAGACCAGTTTTAAACCAGTTTTTTGCCAGAGCTTATGTCCATATTATTTATAATTACAATCTGTACATGAAAACAAATAGACAAAATAAAGACAACAAACACACTTTAAAATTACAGGTTATTTTACAGATTTAATATAAGTATTCAGAATAGAGCTTGTATCTTTTATCACAGTTAACATCACTCTTAGTAACTGCTGCACAGTGATATTTTCTACCACAAAGATAGGGAGGTGAATAAACACTGGGTAATTTTCTCTTACATACTAGTATTTCTCACATGAATTGGTTTTCAGTGACTTTTAGAGTTAAGAAAGCAGAACTGACTTGTGCATTTCAACTGCTGACCACATCAACCAGACTAAAACAAAATATTCATAATTTAGAGCTGCTTGTCCTTTCTGTCCTGAAAGTCTCTCTTCCTGTAACCTTCTGTGCCCTGCCTGGACATTATAAGCCTTCTGCGGTACATCCTGGCTGAAGAAGTATTGGGATTATTTCTTTAAACTAACAGTTAACATTAATAATTTGCACTATACAGGAAAACATTAAAAAATAACTTTATGGTAATGTAAGGTAACATGTTTATATAGATTTCTGTATTTTCCTGCTTCTGATATCTTAGGAGAGACATCAATTACTCACTTAATTGCTGTCTGTTTTTACTTTCAACTGGTCAACCACTGTTTTTCTTGCTTATATTGAAAGTGAGCCACTAGTTTGATGAGAGTTTCTGTTTCAGTCACTTCTTTACACAAAATGACGCAGCCTGGCCTTCATACGTGGCCTGTTCTGCCTGCGATGGTTTGTTTATTGCCAGGCTGCATCCACTCGACCCATACAAAGTTGTCATCACTTAAGTCTTGAATTAGAGATTTAAAAAAAAAGTAGTTTTTAATGATGACTAAATGTGTGTTTGGTTGATTGTATCTGGAGATACTGTTTAAGCTGAACCAAATCAATCTTTGTGTTTTAGGTTTGTTTCCAAACTTCTTGTATCATATTTCTCAATACTTGTCTTGTAGATGGAGCATTTCTTCAAGAAAACGCCAAATGCTGGTGCTGGGGAGATGGCCCGAGAGCAGGCGATAGAAACAGTGAAGAACAACATTGAATGGCTCAAGAGCAATATCCTTGAGATCAAAAATTGGCTGGATGCCAATGTTGCCTAAATCAGCTGCACTGAAAAAACACTGTAGGGAAAGAGACACATTGCACCTGTACAGAATAAGAGCACCTCCAGCCCCCTGAAGATAGCACACCTATGCCCTTTTCCCATTAAGCACATGCAGGATGTTATAGAGTTGCATTAGTTTTCTTGTGAGCTGCCAAAGCAGGGGGCTGTTGATATCAATCGACATTGGACACAGATATCAAAACAAATACTCACCTACTTAAATGCACTTAACAGTAGCAAATTGCACACATAAACTGATTTCTTAGAGAGGGTCCATTTTTCCAATTTTAGCTGTCAACAAAAACTTGCATTCCACTTTCAGTTTATTTAGCAAAGTGGGGTTTGTGACTTAAAAAAGTATCTATCAATCCACATCTTTATTGCTGTCCAATATTAATAATGCATAAAGGAAGAGTTATAAATAGGTTATGAATGAGCAATGTTCCTTGTTTATTTAAGGTAATTTAATGATTATTTCCCTTGTACTTAGAATAATTTTATTGTAAATTGTTTATGCTTTTTCTTTCATTTTCAATAAATGTTTCAGAAATTTCATTAGTTTTTTTCAACATGTCATAACTTTAGATATTGAACTGAACTGAATTAAAATGATTTGAAATTAATTCAAATATCCAGTGTTTAACTCTTTTTTAACAAGTTTTCATTTTTAACCACCACAACTGGTAGGACTGTAAGAACTTTTTGAAGTTGTGCCACACTGTAGACAGCTTTCCCACGCTCCTCCTTTGTTGTGACAGAGGTATATGTTTATTTGCTACACTCTGGTTTTGAAAAGCTGCTCCTACCTCTTCTAAATTGCTGTTACCCCTACAAGTAAAGCAAATGCCTGAAGGCTACTGCTTGTGTTGTCGTGAAGGGCAAAGGCTGTTCCTGTGATCATGTGGTCTAAGTGGCCTTAACAAAGGATACCATATTTTAAGTCATAGTTCTTTAAGCATAAGCAGTAGCCTTGTAGAAAACTGCATGGGTATAATCTCCACCAATAGGGTACAAGTATTCACCCACTGAAATTCCCCTACGCACAGGAAGCTAATCAGGGCATCAGTATCCTAAATGGATCCTGCTACCAATAATATGGACCTAATCTGTTACCTGCCATTCAGTAACCTTTTGGTGACAAGTGAAGGGGCAGGGTCCATAAATAGCAGGAGATGTCTATGTTTAGCACAGACACTGAAAAGAAACCTGGCATGACCAAAGGACGGAACCTTATAAACGGACAGGACGTAGACCACAATAACTTCTTATTTAAGTCCTAAACACTCATCCCACTGAAAAGGGCTATCAACAGTATCATGATATGTGTAGTGTTCAATGACCAAAGTAAGAGGGTCCCTTCTGTCTATAGCAAGGCACATTTTAGACAAGACTGTTAAATGTTTTTTTTGTTTTCTTTGTTTAGTTTTTTTTGGTTCACCAATCACCCTTTATAGACACTGAATAAAAATAAAAAAGAGAGCTGATGAAGAGATCGGACAACCACAGCTCGAACATGCAAACCCAGATGCTAAACAAGAGGCTGCTTCCACACACATTCCCCTTCCAGATAGTAAATATTCACATGCTCAGGGTAGATTGGGAAACAGTCATGTCAAATGCTACACAGATAGGGAGAGGCACTAGGCTCAGCCTCACTAGCATTAAAGTTAAAAGTAATCATGAGCCAGGCTGGCTAGCAACTTAACACACATGCCAGAGGCAACACATGCATGCAAGGAACATGCGTTGCCTCTGGTTTTCACCCCAGCTTTTGTTTTCTAACATTCTATGACACCATAGCTCTTTGACCTCTAAGAGAAAATCTGCCAAAAACCGTGCTGTTTTTCTTGACTACAAGCTGAAGTGTAACTAATTCTAAAGGCAGTTATTCAGTCCTACAACTTTTACTGAGGAATAATGCATAAATGTGGCTGGTGTTATCCTCCAAGTAGTTGCAAGTGGTTACTGATTCTTTTTTTTATTTCTGCTTTGACTACTTAAACGCTACATTACTGTCTAGGCTAAAACACTATTACCAGATTGAAGTTAGAATAAAATTCTGCTACATCGCTCCATTTTTAATGTCACCCGACTTCATTGAATTCAGGATTAAATTCAAGATATCTTCTTGTCTACAGCACACTGGATAATCTTGCTCAGGTACAGTTTAGTGATCAACTAATGCCATATAATTCTGTAAATTTAATGGATTGTGCCTGCTTTTTTGAGTGCATCTCCACATGGTTTGCATTAATGTAAATACAGAAATCTGGATTTTCAATAATGTTTAGTATGATTGCTCACCTAAATTAGCATTTCTAATTGTGCTAAGCTAAAAACCCACAGGCAGGCCATCACAATAGTATGAGGTGAAATAAATGGTAGTAAACCAACCAAGTTGAAGAAGTTTGGGGCCTAAGATGGGTATAAAAACCTCCCATCCTTTTGGAAACCGAGAATTATGTGTAGAAAAACCCTCTCTGACTTTTTATAGACATTGCCTGTGCACCACCAGTTTGGAGCAGTGGACAGAAAGCTGTAAAACTCACATTTGGCACTCAGCATCACCAAGACTTCCACCCTGGAAGATCAGCCCATGGGAACCTTATATTGGAAGGGTTGAGCTAACTGAGCAAAACCTTTGCACATCACCCTCTGCTTCACTGTCACAGTGGCAAGTGTTACTTTGATCATTTCCCCTATCATTTGTGTTGGAACCATTCATGTGGAGGGACATAAACACAAACTCTTTCTTATCACTTTAACATTGAAAAGAAACTCCACTCACTCACTTTTTCCAATACGGATGGAAGAGCAGGCTGCCTGCAGGAATAAAAACTCTGGCAAGCACAGCAGAGTTTGTCAGGACTATCTCCATCCACCCATCCATCTATCCCTGATGGCCGAAAATCCTACATAAAGAAAAGGGGCTTATACCGCCAGTTCCAGTTTAAAAGGTGCTGAAGAGAAGACTGTTGTTATTATAACTTATGTAAATTAGTATTGACAACAAAGAACAGATTAATCTACAATTATTTGCAATATTGAAGTGTGGCTTTAGGGTTTTAATCATGTTTCACAAAAATACCAATTGGAGAAAACATACAAAGTGAAACAAAATTAACTGTACTTAATCTTGAATAGGTGCAGCTACATTCATTAATGAGAGTCAACCTCAAACAGTCTGGCTAAGTTTACTAAAGACAAATTTATTCATTTTGTGATACAGAATAAGAATGGACTTTTCCCTGTCCAATAAACTTTGTTATAATTGTGAAGCTTACCTTGTCAATATCACTTAATTTGTATCTAATGGAAGAGCTGGCATATGTGTCATCATAGAACATGTGTAAACACAGAGTGATGGGTTCCTCTATTCTTATTATAATCTTTTCCAAGCACATAATAATAATAATAATAATAATAATAATAATTCTGTCTAGCAGTAAAAGAGTATAGTCCATGCAGAAAGGTTTTCATTGTCAGTTTGTTATTGAAGTAAGTAGAAGACAAACAAAGACTAAAGTAGTACAGCAAGTGGAATTTACACAGTAAACACCACAGAGCATCATTTAACAGAACAATAGCTAAAAAAAAAAGAAAACAGTGACAGTGATTCATATTTTTTTCTTACAGCATTCTCCTACGCATGGTTTCAATGCCAAAGTGTATTAACACAATGTGACACTGACAAAAAATAACCTCACTGGGTCAGAGGTTGCTGGGAGGTTGTCATGGGAACCTGGGTATTGATTGTGATTCGCTGCCTAGTTTGACATCGGATCATCCCTACGATGGCTCTTCTGAACCTGTGGGAAAAGATCATTTGTACATACGTTATTTTTTAAGCTAAACTTGATTTGCTGTGAGTAGTAAGTAGATAGGTGTTCAAATACAGTAAAGCATTAAAATATACCCTCTGTACCCCCATGACTACCTTTCAAGCATATTAACAACAAGAACATATGCCCTCACACTGACAACTTTTAAGCATAATGAAGAAAAAACCCTCACTTTTTGTTTGCAATAACATAAATGCAAGGGTTGTAAAAGGTGGAGGACTTGGCAAAGAGAGGAGCAATGATGGCCATGGGTGCCGGGATTGTCTTGGGGTCCCCAAACGATGCCCAGAGGCACACCATGGAATATGGAGACCAGGCCACCAAGAACATGAAAATCATCACAATGGACATCTGCATACCACAAACATAGCAAAACAGGGTTCATACACATGTGGACAGAATATTGTAAATGTTATTTAAGAGACTAAAATTGAGAAGAGATAAATTAAACTGAAAAAAAAATGCCAATCAATACAACGTCCTGACCGAGTAAACCCACATTAAAGTTTTTTCAGCCCACTAATACAATCTAGGATCTGTAGAACTCCAGAGGTCTGAAATTAGCATGCATTCTCCTGTGCCTTATGTAATCAGTTACTTTCTCTTTGTTTTCTATGAGCAGTCACTAAGATACTTAAGACTGCTCACTGGTAGAACTTTTGCACTGCAGGTGGTCCTGATATGAAATCAAGATTAAATTCATCACTTGTAGCCACTAAAAATTCCTTTGTTAATCTTCTTTGACTTTTGGAGGTATGCTTCTACTTAAAGGTCAACTGCCCACTAAACCTAGGGGTACAGGCAGGGGTAAGTATACTCATTTCTTTGTAACAAAAGTGGAGCTCAGGTCACCATACCTTGCACTGCGATATATTATGGTAACAGATACAGTCCACTACATACAAAAATTAAGTCAAGGTCAAATTAATAGAAAGTCAAGTATAAAAATTGTGTGCAATTAGGAATGGCAAAAAATGTTTTGTTATGGTATGACAACACACACACAAAAAAACTAATTTTGGCTTAATGCTCCTCACAATAGTTTTGAGTGATGGATTTTTTTGAGAGTTGAAGTGAAGATAAATCCTATGAGTTCTGAACCCTGAGCTCACATCTTACAGGTTAACAGCTCTCGATCAGGGCAGAAGCTAGTGGCCCACTCTGGTTCATGCCCCAGGGGGGAAACTAGAGTGGGCCTGGCTGATTGTCTCAGGCCTTCCAGGACAGGCTGCTTGCCCTTTTTAGTAGATGATTGATTTGATGGTTGATTTTCCAGTGCATGGTGCTGATTTTCAAGCTGCAGCTGGTCTAGTGAAGTGTGATGGGCAGAACTGCTCCCAGCCTTTCCTCTGAGATAAAGGGCCACTGCACAAGCTCTTTCGCAGCACTCACAGCACAAAACACAATCAGTGTAGCTATATGTGCAAGGTAGAACAAAATAGATCTGGTGCCCCAAGTTGATACCCACTTTGTGATGAATGTGAGATGGTCAACCCAAAAAGGGCAACTCTAACTCTGATTCTGCATGAAATAAGACCTTATTACATGTCTCATCTCTGCCAAGGTTACAATATATAATATACACTGACAACTTTGTCTAACGTCTTGATGGCCTACACTGCATGCCGCTCAGGGAAACAGTAGAACAAAGAAGAGTAACTCTGACAATGGTTCAGTTAGTCTGTTTTTACCTTGGTGACATCCATCTGATCTGACCAGTCAATGTTGATACTGTCCAAGCAATTGCTGGCTTTGTATCGCCTCACAGTGACTGACACATTGTAGTAGCAGTAGAACATGACAGACAAAGGTACCACAAAGTTTACAGCAATCACTGCCATGGTATAGGAGATGAAGGAGCTGCAGAGAAAAAGAGAGTAGTTACAGGGTCTGCCTACAGTCAGTGTCCCCTCAGATAGCTGTGGCAGTGGTAGTGGTATAGTAATAAGTAGTATTGTAATAATAAATGTCCCATTGTGGTTTGAGTTAAAACAGTTGTGAACCCTAATGTTGGTCATGACAATGTGGAGTAATCACATGAACTGATAAATGGCTTAAACTATGACATTTTTTACATTTAGATGTGGCTCAGGAGGAAGAGAGCTGACTGTTTATTAATTTTGATGATCAATACTTCATTTTCCTGCTCTTCAAGTCACATGCTAAAGTGCCCTTGGGAAGGATTCTGAATCTCAACTTGCTCTAAATGGCTCTTTCATCAATGTGTAGCTGTGTATCTGTTTCTTATGTGCAGGTTGATACTTTGAGTGGACAGCTAAGCCATTAGTGTATGTGAATGTGTGTGTGTGTGTGTGTGTGTGTGTGTGTGTGTGTGAATGGCTAAATATTTAAGTCCATATCACTTTGAGTAATCAATAGACTAGCAAAGCTAGCAAATCTAACTGCAGTCCATGGATCATTTGCACAGCAGTAATACAACCTTAAAAAATTAGTTAAACAAAAATAAAACAAACAAATAAACCAAATTTTAAAAAAGAAGCACTGAATGATGATATTGGTTGCATATTGGGCTTTCTTAATTTGACAAAGTAACAGACTGACACTACCCGTCTCTACTATTAAACAACACCACAATCAGAACTTTGTGAGGTGGGTGTAAAGTGGAATATTAATTTTTAATCTGCTTTTCAGGGCTGTCTGGGTGATTCTTTTTAAAATATTTTTCAAAATATTAACTATGGAATGTTGTTAAGTCTTGTGTTACCTGTGATATTATTTGTGAGTATTATTTCTTATCTTCTAGTGCTTGGCTTTGGTTGATTAGATTTGGAGCACTGCTGTACTGCAGGTTCCATGTTTTTATAAAAGACAAAACAAAACAAATCTCTGGACCTTTAGAGAGTTTAGATGCAATAGCATCACAACTGAGTATTTGTTTAATCAATCATTAGTGAGCAATTTTCTTAAGTTTTTAACTCTAAGTTTTTAAAATAACTGATAACTTACGCATCATTCTGTCTCCAGTTGATGGTGCATGTGGCTCCAGTGGGGTCAGGGGCATAACCAGCCCAGCCAACTATAGGCATAGAGGACCAGAACACAGCATTCAGCCATGCTGCCAGAATAAGAAGGTTGTATGATCGGACCGACATTTTCTGACCTTGAAAGAGAAATGACATGCACATTTATGAGCCAACAAAACTGTTAATTGAGTGAGAAGATACTGGTTTCACTGCGATAAATTCTAATTAGGTTATTACATATTTTACTTTGTTTCCAGCAGTTTAAATACAGTGCAACTTCTAACATTGAGGGACTTTCTTACTTATCGCCATTTCAAACTGTTTAAAACTGTACTGCATGAGACAACTGGAGAAAAGAGAAGAATAGTTTTTTTTATTTTTATTTAACATGTATAACAGTTGCATAATATAAGTATAAAAAAAATCTAAATTTTTTGGAATTAACGATACTGGATCATAAAATTTAATGAGTATATTTTTAAAAATGAACATGTCAATATGCATTAATGCAAAATAGCTTTATTAGACTGTTTAAGTATTAGTGAAGTGGATGGAATAAGGTGGAATTTGACAGTAAATATAGTCCCGTTAGCTCTACCTGCATGTATTGAGACAATGAGAAAGTAAAATAGTTGCAGGAAACAAAGAAATCTGAAAATATTTTTTTTCTGCATGAGAGTAATTACAAACATTCAAATCAATTTTAAAAGATAAGATTTTTTATTAAAAAAATGATTAAGCATTTGTATTCTTAATGTACTAACATAACTTGATTTTTCTTAGTTCCTTGGTGTGTTTTTTACGTCTACAGAGAGTTTATAATCTAATCTTTGATGCTGAATGTCTTTTTACAATACTATCTGCAAACAAAAATACCAACATGGATCACATTTTTTGACAATTCTGAAATTAAATCAACATTTTCAGTATTTTTTTCTGTTATCTGAAACACAGCAGCTGGATAGTTAGAGGTCAATGTTCAGGAAGAAATCAGTAAAATAAATATGGAAAACCCTACCTTTGCATGGAGAGAAGATAGTAAATACAAAAGATACCTATGTCTGGTCTGCAGATGGTGAGGTAACGGTCGATGGCCACCACAGTCAGAAGGCCAATACTGGCCATGCCAAAGAAGATGTTTAGAGCTGCATAGATCTGAAAACAAAGACAAATGTTTATTTCGAAAGATAAGTCATGAGAATAGCTCTACTGCAATGATAACAGTGCTTGAAGTTGCATTGTGGTTTATCTGAAACATATTTCTGTCACCAAGTAACTAACAAGGGCCTTGAAAAAAGAACAGCACTTGAGTATATGTGTACTTTCCACCACTGCTGTAATTCTATGGTACATTTCAGGAACAGTCCCCTTCCCCTCCTTAATTGAACAAAAAAAATGATAGATGCTGTTTCTCTACCACTTCGCAGAAAAAAAAAAAAGTGCTATCTAAAACATGAAAAAAACACGACTAAGTACTCTTACTGATGTCACCATGGCAATTGTAGTTTTGAGTGCATCTGGCAAAAGAAGAAGAGGAGATTTACTGAGACAAAATAGTTTTTAAGTCAGCTACATGAAAATTAATAGTGTGTGCAACACCATAAATGGTAGGATTGCTTAACCTTCAGAGGTGACCTTCCTGACACTCCCTTTTTTTTTTTTTTCCTGACACTTTCCATTTGCAATGCTGCTCAAGCAGTTCACATAGGAGCAGTCCATTACATTTCTGACTAATAAGACTACACCAGTTTATTCACGTATGGTCAACAACCCTTTTACCTGTTATCGATGCATTGAAAAAGCATGATAATTCATGCATGGGTCCTTCAAGGGTGGGTTCTTGAAGACAGTGTAAAGAATACAAAATTGAACATCCAGAGGACTTTTCAGGATTTTCCATTTATTCTTAAGCCACCTAGTGAGGTTCATGATACGCCAAAACAGCACCACCATCCCAGCCCCACCCAGACTACACCTCCTTAAATATTACATTTAAATTTGATGCCAGCCATTAGTTTTCAGTGATGATGATGGTCGGTCAATGAATACTTTAATGTACATATAAAGACACTTACAATTCACCCACCTGACAACCAGTGTAGCCAAATTTCCAGCTGCCATGGATGTCTGAAGCCGCAGACATGGGATAGCCGATACCAGCTACTCCAATGTCAGTAAAAGCCAGGTTGATTATAATGAAGTTGGTGGCTGTGCGCAGCTCCTTAAATTTCACAAACATTAGTAGCACCACAATGTTACTCATTAGACTGACGACACCTAAGAAAAAAAGAGATGACGCATCATCAGGATGTGAGAGTGGAAAGTCAAACCTGTAGCACCTTATCCTGTACATATTCTAAACAGAAGTCACAATCAGTAAGAGATAAAACACACACAAAATGTTGTACTCTGCATCTAGTCTGAAGGCCCCAATAGAGATGCATTCATTTTAAAGGTCCACTGTAAAGGATTTGTTTGTGGAATATGGTAGGGATAAAGTATATATATTCAAAAGTATATTTCAGTAGATGGTAACTTTAAGAAAGCATGTTTAGGTTGATAAACATTTGCACACTGTACATTAAAAAAAGATTATACCATCTGCTGCAAATACCAAATATAGTGCAGATAGGCAAAGCATTATAAATGTAAATAGTTCAAGCTCTAAGCCTACACAACAAGTCAAATGTCTACCATAATAAATGTCAGTAAATATAGAAGTCACTTAATGTGATAAAAAATTCAGGTTAGACAATTTTATTCAAAAAGCTAAATGCTTTGTACAAAATGTATAGAATTAAAGTCTCTCCTATAGATAATGACACAGGTAATAATGGAATTTACTATTTTAGAAACCTATAGAAGTGAAAGTAAAGAAAAGACCGAATTAATTACTAATAATTACATAGAAAAATAATAACTGCAATTAAATGAACAGTGTATTGTCACCAAAATTAATATTGAATCGGTGTGTTCATACGCCAAAACTATGTCGGACTCCTAGTTTTCTCTGGGCCCCTTCCTAATATGACCAGTGTCGACATGTTTAGCCGCATGTCGTCATTCAACCGCTGGCTGTCGAGGTGGTGCCCAGAAAACGATATAGGCTTTGTAA
>JAPZDZ010000007.1:23197448-23213392 GCA_029783805.1 Acanthurus tennentii | reverse complement strand
TAATGCGATTAATCGCGATTAAAAATTTTAATCGACTGACAGCCCTAATATATGTGTGTGTGTGTGTGTGTGTGTGTAACAGACAACAAAAATAAGATCAAAATTTTAATGAGTCAGAATTAAACTCAAAGCTTACATTTTACCAGCGGTGGTACACGATTAACCTTAAGCTTCACAATTTCCAAAAACCTGTGGTGAAGTCATTATGACAGTGACAAAGACACTATGTCCATGTTTGGTCACTGAGGAAAAACATTTATTACCTGGTGTACCTACCTGAATGTCTTGCTGCTTCACACAGACAGTTATACAAACCAAAAGAACCATTCTTAGACTCTAATGATAATAGCGGAAAAAGAATAAAAAAGATCTTGTGATGCTACAAAATTGCAGGAAGGTTTGCTCTTTTCTATCCATGAATCTTATTCAGTAGACATGATTACATGGTTATCTTGAGCGTTGTGCAGAATTAGTTCTGTTACAAGGTGAAAGAGAGTTGCGAGGTTCATTTCTGCTGTGTTGGGTTACTGTGCTGTGGTTGAGGTCATGTTCTTCGTATTAGACGCCTGGGCTGAATGCCAAGTCCTCAGGTCTCTTTACAGTATCAGGTCCAAAGTCATTAACAGAGAACAGCAGCAACACACTTTGGCACAGACTTAGTTCAGTCATGTAAAACTGCCTGTAAGAGATACATCATGGCAGCAATAAATGCACATAAACTGCCTACAGCAGTGAGTTATTCCAAGGTTACATCCTGAAAATTCTTCTCTTGCATTCAAATCACTGATTATTCTGCTTATCTAAATTCATTTTTATTTGTATGTGATGTAAACCTAGACACATTTTTATTGGAGAGAAAAAAAAAATATTTTGATTACCTCCGTAATGTTTAATTCATAGAACAGATGATTGCAAAAAGGCTTTATTGAATTTTACTGTAATCTCAAAATAAATAGCTTTCGTTGGTCAGGGATACCAGTTTTGTGTTTTTTTGCTAAAATAAGCAAAAGACAAATACATGCCTTATAAGCAAAACCTGGTTTCTGCCCTTGCAGTGTCCTATAGTCTGACGATACTGTGCAAAACAGCACATTTTCTTCTGACTTTTTTATTTAGTGGGTTTAACAGGAGATGTCAGAGAAGCCTGTGAAGTAACCGTAGTTAAGTAATCAAGCATACAGATAAATGATAGGTAAGAAGACACTAAAAAAAAAACAACCCACAAACCACCGTCATATGCCATCCCATAATGAGAGGCAAGGCTTTGGTATTTCCTTTTCTTTGTACTGAAATCATCAGATCATCAGTTAGTCGTTTATTTCACAAAGTGGTTGTAAAAATTAGCAGAAGGAATTTCTTTATCAGAAGGAAAGTGTTAAGTCTGCTCTTGAATATGGGGATTGTGTCTGCTTCTGGCACTGTAGTTGGAAGTTGGTTCAACAGGAGATGAGCTTGATATCTGAAAGCTCTGACTCTCATTCTATATTTTGAGACTTTCAGAACCATGAGTAAGTTTGCATCCTTGGACTGCAGAGGTCTGGGTGGACAATAAGGTATTAAAACTCTTCAAGATATGATGGTGCCTGATCATAAAGTGCCAGCCACTAAAATATTTTTTGCATTTTTTTTATTAAACAAACAATGGCAGAATAGAATGAATTTAGCAAATAGCAAAACATTGCATGAGAAGAAATAACAGATGGAACATATAATTATTAATTATTCATAATTATAAGGGTAACTATATGGCCTGAAATAACTGAGATGCAGTAAATATTGTCAGAAAAAACAAAAATTATAACAGAAACTGATAGTAAGAATACAATGTATAGATAAGACTAAACATAATGGTAAAATAAAAAATAAATAAATAAATTAGAAGGGGTTAGTCAGTAGTAGAAACTGTGAAATCAGTGGCACTATTTAAATGTTTTGTGTTTCAGAGAATCTACAAACCACAAAGCAAAAAGCGAGCATCCTTTCATAGACAGCCTGCTGCAACTCTGAGCTAAGCCGACAAACAAATGACATAGTTGCCACACAGACGGCAACCTTGAGAGCTGTGAGACAGAAAATACCACAGCTCAACATAAAAAGTTATGCCTACCTCTGTTACTGTTGTTTAAGATGTTCTTGTGATCAGAGTGCCTGTCAGGGAGCCATTCACATAATGGTGAAGATTAGAAAAGGTACCACAGATTCGGTAGTGATGGAAAACACCATAAATCTGCCTAAAACTGTATCAACAGTTCCTGTCAGCTCATTTGTTGCACTTTAGTAAAAGTCTCTTTTTCAAAATATTTTTCCCATGGTAGGATTTTGATCTGAGATAAGCAGATATTTGCTGCAGGAATGTATTGACAACCTGTGGGTTGGGTTTAAAATGCTGTTAGGTTCCCAAAGGAGGCCAGCAGAGATGAGGTATATCATGGATTGCTTTGATGGAATTAGTCAGAGGCTGCAGAATGGTGATCAGGAAGTTAAATCAGAGAGATGATTACGGGGAAGATTAGAGGAATAGCAAATTAAGCAGTGAGTGAGCAGGAAAATAGTTGGAGAACAGACAGTTCTTCCCTTCAGTTGCAATCAGACATCAGCTTGCTGCTAGATTGAGAGCGGAGAAGGTAATGGAAATGTTGACCTCAGAGAAACAAAAATAACAGCAGACAAAATAACAAAAATGTGCACACAGCAGCTTGGATGAACTAGAGGTAGAAATAGTCTGTGTTAAAAAGACAGCAGCAAGATGATAGACCATGGCAACTGTAGGGGAAACAGTGCTGTGTAAACTGCTATAACAATGCTACAACAGGGCTACAGCAAGGGTGCCTTTTTTACTCATGCAACTTGGAGCACTGGATGGTGGATTACTATTCCATCTTACATGGAAATGCCTTGTCTGATGTCTGATGAGCAAATTGGGCAAAGTCTGATGGAGAAGCATATGCGGCACTGCATTTCTTAATATGTGAAGAACCAGATAAATACTTGAAAATGAACAAATTAATAGAAATTTCAGTTTAGACTTAAAATCAATGCTATAAAGAGTAAGGCTAGCCAACAATCCCAAGTAAAATTGTGTTTAATATACTGGACAAGGGAAAAAGAAGCAGTTCAAGGATCAGTTTGCTGGGACTGTGAGACTGTTGACTTTTTACAACTAATACTGAAGTCAGTACTGGACAATTAGGTGCTGTTAAAAGACATTTCCGTCCTAAATGGAGTGATATCTTTAAAGTATTGAAATTCTGGATAAAAAATATTCTAATTAAGCTTTTGAACTTATTTCTTACATCCAAACCACAAAATCGCTCAAATCCTACTGCAGAGCTGTCTCATATGCTTCAGCCTCAGATGTTTTTCTGACATTCACACACACCCATTGAATTAAATCCCAGCACCGTATCTGTAACTTTGAGTTTGCTATGTCATTTTTTCCCTCAACAGTACAGCATTTGGACCCAGTAAACAAGAGGAAGAGGACTATGAAGATGTGCCCATAAATAAGACCTGGGTCCTCTCACCGAAGGTCTATGAAAGTGATGTGACTCTGATCCTAAACAAACTGCTGCAGGGCTACGACAACAAACTGCGTCCTGACATTGGAGGCAAGCAAACTTATTCCTCTTGAAATGGGCTTCGTGTTAAGTCTGATACCACAGGAAACAAAACCTACAGTGATAAGAGAGAGTTCAAGACAAGTTTGTAAATGTTCTTGTGCAGTTATTGTTGGGTCATTGCATAGAAAGGTTTGTGGAATAACATGTCAGCTAGCATTGCTATCCGGGAAGAACCTTGTGGCTTTAATATTCAACTTCGAATTTTGAAGACTGTCCTATCAAAAAAGAAAGAACACACTTGCGGTTTTAATGAAAGTGATAAAAAAAATTGCCGTTATGCCTTGTTTGGCCTGCATCAATAGTAAAGGGCCACTGAGTCAGCAGTAATGATCCCTAATTATTGTTGTTATCAGAAGACGGTATAGGATGTGCTAACATAGAGATTTAAGGTGTTTCTGGCTTTGACAGTTTGACAGTTTGACAGTTTGACAATTTATGGTCCTTACATTGTTCTTGTCAATATGCTTTCTCCCTGATAAATGCCATGTACCACAACTAATTCCACCATGCAAATTGCCCCTCTAAGAGGCTGAAAATCAAGAGCTTCACTCTTGCATATTTTATGTGGTTAGACACAATTTAAATGAATTGATATCATTTTGGACCACTGTTGCATGAGTCACATTTGAAGTTTATGCAAATATCAACACAACTTCTATCTCCAAATAAAGAGAACGAAAGTAACAATTTATTTAGTTTGTTGTCAGTTTTTGGCCAATTACATAACCACATTGTCTTGAATTTTATTTTGACTAAAAGAGATTTACAGAGAGAGGAAGTGTGAGAGGCTTTTTTTTTGTGTTGTAGCTCACTTTGTAATCTAGGTCCTCAAGACACAAAGAATCAGCAAGTTCAGTTCAGTAAGCTAACATATATAAGTTGATGTTCTCTATATCAGTGCTTTTTATGTTTCAGTGAGGCCAACAGTGATTGAAACAGCTGTTTATGTCAACAGCATTGGACCAGTGGACCCTATCAACATGGTGAGACTGCTTCTGCTGCTTTCTTTTTCCCTTGCTGCTAACATAACAGATAATTTACCACACCTTCCCACTGGGGATCAATAAAAGGTTTTAAATAAAAGTTCTTGTCATAATCAATGGACAAATCCCTATTACTAACGTGAAAAAAACAGCACATGCAAGTACATTATCATCATGCTTTTATAGTTTGTTTTTTGCCAGTTTATGAAAGTCATTAGGATCCTCTGGGGACCAGAGTCTTTGCAAATATCAACAGTTATCCATTCAAAGTTGGGTACAAATGCTTTTTTTTTTTTTTTTAAAAAGAAAGCTTTGGGAACTGTTTTTAAACACGAGATAAGATGTTAACACAAGGTCCATATACTAGTTTTTCCAGAGCTTTTAATTTCACCCCAATGAGGGAGGGATGGAGAGAGAAAGCAACACAGAGACACAGACTGACAAACAAAGAAAAGACAGAAATAGAACATCTAGCAGGTAGTCTAGATTTTCATTTGTTGGATTTCCTAACTCTGTTGCAGGAATACACCATTGACATCTTCTTTGCACAGACATGGTATGACAGTCGACTCAAGTTTAACAGCTCGATGAAGCTGCTAATGCTCAACAGTAACATGGTGGGCAAAATCTGGATCCCTGACACATTCTTCAGGAATTCCCGCAAGTCAGACGCCCACTGGATCACCACTCCCAACCGCCTCCTAAGGCTATGGAGCAACGGGAGAGTCATGTACACGCTCAGGTAGGACAGCTTATTGAACTTTTTAGTAACTGTTCATAATGTTGAACTATCAAGTTGTCACAAATATTTGTTGTTTGTGCAGCTTTAGTGTACACATCTGTATTTCTATATTGTAGTTCTGTTTAAGGTGATTCCAGTTTGTCAAAACAAGATCTAATGGTCATTATTTCTTTCTGCATTTGTTGGTGTAATTACAGAGAGAACATGAAGAATCTTTGCTATGTTCAGTCACACTTGGGAGGGAGAAAAAAATGCTGAGACTTGCTTTTTTTCTGTCACAATTCTGTTTTTGTCAGGTTGACTATTAATGCGGAGTGTTACCTTAAGCTGCATAACTTTCCAATGGATGAGCACTCGTGTCCACTGGAGTTTTCAAGCTGTAGGTGGTCAAACGTTTTCCCCTCTCATTTTTGAACCCGCCATCTCGACTTCAGTTTCCGTAACTTGCCTAGAGAGACAGGCTTCTGTGTGGCCTAGCGTGGTAGCTAAGCTCTTGTTCCTTCTCCTTGCCAAAAGGCCCATCTGCTTGAGGCTGCCCTCTCTAAGCCTGTACCAATCTATCATCTGCTCCACCAGCAGAGAGACGAGGTCACCCAGTCCCATTTTCTCTGACAGACTTAATGAATTACGCACCCTCACCCAGTCTGATTCATGCTGTCTGTGTCATCCTTCATTTGTATCTTGCATTGTGCTTTGGCCTCTCATGTCTTGTCATGATCTTAATCTTCCACACACTTCTGACAAATGCAAAAACCATTTCATGGAGTTGAGGACAAATATGAAGACCAATACAGTCTCATTGAAAGTCTTCAAATGAGCATACACGAGACAGACTAAACAACTAACAAGACTTCACTCAAAAAAAAAAGTTACACATTTGTTTAATCTCTTTATAAATAAAAAATTTGCTTAAAAACAGGCATCCTTTTTGAAGTTGTGTAATTAATGTTCTTCTCAGTAACCACAATGAAAGAGTAACATTGTTATTTCAGTGCAAGACCTGTTAAAGAGGATGTCTGTGTGTGATCAGAAGTCAAAGCATATGACTCAAACACCAGAGACCTTGAATGATGTTCTATCACCTACTAAAAGCAAAAATTGGTTTCTTAACTACTGAGACAATCTCGTTTTCCCAGCTTAACCATTAATGTACCAAATCAGGAAACACTCATTCGAATCAGTTGTCATTTTTGAATGCGTTGAAAAAAGACTAATAAAGAGAGAGTTATACATCAGGTATTAGCACTCGTTGGTGAGAAAAATAGACTCATTTCAATGAGAGTTTGTAATGAGCTTAAACCTTACTCATACCAGCCTTCTCCGTGAAAAACATAATTAAGAAGCCCTACAAACTCAATTCAAATAAGATATTGTTGCATTAAAATGCACTCTATTAATATTACATTAATAACAAAGGGCATTTCTTCCATCCATCAATGTACACCTCAGATTACTTCCCCACTGTGTTTTACTTGGGAGTAAACACCAATCAACATATTTAAACATTTATGTCAATGAATGCAGAATCTATTTGCAAGATCAAAATGTGTTTATCAAAAGCAATAAAATTCCCCTTTTTTCTTTTTGTAGTGGGAGTAGCAGTGACCAATTACACCTGGAATGGCTCTAGCTGCATGCAGGGAAACAATCCATGTAAAGAGCAGAGAAAGTAAAATGCACTGTCAGAAATGCAGTCATGGAATGCCTCAAATTTTGTTGGATGACAATTGACTTTTTTATCAGCTTTTTAAAATTTATCTGCGTTCATTTGCAAATATCTGAAGACTTAAGCCAAAATATTGCCTTTGGAAGTGGAAGTCTTGACCTGAATATCTGCTGGCTACACCAGAAGCTTCAAAATTTTGGCTATTGTGCCTTGAGACTAAATTATCAGGGATAATAGATGATTTGTCCTGAGATTTGTTCACATCTGCACAAACTTTCTTATCATTTAAACATGTTTACTTGCTACATACTACAGTTCCCAAACAATTTAGCATTTTGAACTTTGCACTTGAAGTCATTTCGCTCTTTTTAAGAAACTTCATGAGACTGTGCAGGTCAGATCCATCTTGAATGCTTCCCTTTTCCTTGCCATTGTGCAATGTTTCCTTGCAATATACATTATACTGAGTCACAGATGTGAACTTCATGTTGGATACTATAGGCAGCAAGGCTTCTAATTTTTCTACTTTGTGTCTGTTTTGGGGGGTGTCACTGTAGATGGTTATCCCAAAAATGAGATCATGTACCGGTGGCAGAGACGGGCAGTGGAGGTTGCAGACCAGCGGTACTGGAGACTCTACCAGTTTGCCTTTGTAGGGTTGAGAAATACCTCTGATGTGGCACACACTCAGTCAGGTAAGAAACACTCAGGCACTGATATGTGAAGAATGTGAATTTAATTTGGGAAAGTAAGTTCAACATCATCCTATAAATCCAGTGTTACCATTTGTGTCCTCATAGTGTCTCACAATCCTGTACATTTAATTCAGTCACAGGGTAAATCAAGTAGAAAAAAACTTGTAAATAAAAACTCTGTATTTTAAAAATGCAAAATCGTAAAATGTTGGTAACATGCAATAGGTTACAGAAATCACAATTGTTTCTTACCTGAATTCTCTGAAATTGTATGTATATACATCTCGTTGTCAAACATTCAGGGGAATATGTCATCATGACAATCTTTTTTGACCTGAGCCGGAGAATGGGCTACTTTACCATCCAGACCTACATTCCCTGCAGCATGATTGTGGTTTTGTCCTGGGTCTCCTTCTGGATCAACAAGGATGCTGTCCCAGCACGCACATCACTAGGTTTGATATGCTCTTATTGCTTACAAGAAATACAATTTTCACTGTGCAAACCATCAATCTTAAAGGTATTTCAACACATTGGGCAAAAGAAGCCCCAGAAACATTTTCTGCCTTACTATATGAGTGATGGAATCCAATAAAAAAAGCACCATTTTCTGAAAAGGTTTGAAAAGACAGAGGGAAGTTTTTTTTTAGTAAAGATATTTATATTTATTGTTTCTCTGTGCTTGTATTAGTGGTTTGAAAAAGGGAGGGCTCTGGTGGATAAAAGGTGATGTCATATGTTTTTTTTACCAATCAGAATTTTGCAATATTTAGATGAAAATATAATGACAACTGGTGTGTTGCTTGGTCAGTGTCAAAAAAATGGATCAAATTTTACCCAAACAGTCCTGAAGAAGCAGATTAGCTGAGTATATGCATCAAATTTTCTTCTTAAAATTACTATAGTTAAAGTTACAATAGAAACCCTTTTTAATATGATTGTTTTCACTTTAGTCATGAAGAGAACTACTTAACAATCAAAGCCGAGTCTGTAGGTGCTAAGTCTTTTTCAAGTTTTATTATGGAAGCCACACACTGCCCCCGTGCCAGGAATGGGTCATTTGAAAAAAAAAATCTGATCCTCCTCAAGTCAAATTCAGGTTGTGCTTTTTAATTGCCGACAACTGAGTTGTTCTATGTTCTATAAAATAGACTACTAAAGAGAAAGCTCAAAATCTAACTTCCCGAGACTGCTGTGGAATTTCATTAATTTGTGCTTTAGCAGTTTTTATTTTTGTCGTTTCATATACAAGAAACATACAATAAGGACAATAGACTACATACAAACTGTCGAGAAAAAAAAGTAATTGATATTCTACAGACAAATGTGTTTCTGTGACAATCCATTTAGGGATCACAACAGTTCTCACCATGACAACTCTAAGCACCATCTCCAGGAAGTCGCTGCCCAAAGTGTCCTATGTCACTGCCATGGACCTGTTTGTCTCTGTCTGCTTCATCTTCACCTTTGCTGCCCTCATGGAGTATGGCACTCTGCACTACTTCACCAGCAACAGACAGACCAAAAAGGCTAAAGCCAACAATAACACACAGGCACGTAACACTCAGTTTTTTTCTTTTTCTTTGCAATTTGTCATTTTTTCTTGAATCCATGGAATGGTAACACAACTGCAGTCACATACTGAGGTACCTGTGTGTGTGTTTTTCCGCCACAGCAGAAAGCATCCAGCATGGTGAATATCCGACCTGGCACATCTCTGCTGCAGATGAACAACATTGTTCCCTATCATGAGGAGGCTGACTATGCTTATGAGTGTTTGGATGGAAAAGACTGCGCCAGCTTCTTCTGCTGCTTTGATGACTGCCGCTCAGGTGCCTGGCGTGAAAACAGGATGCATGTGCGGGTCTCCAAGATTGATTCTTACTCACGAATATTCTTCCCCACTGCTTTTGGTCTTTTTAATTTGGTTTATTGGATAGGTTATCTGTATCTATAAAACCAGTACCTCAAAAAATACTTGACTGGAGTTTAACTTTTGCAAACATTGAAAAAAGAGCTGCTCTTTTGGCAGAAATAATATCTTCTTAGCAAACATGTATGCCAAAAAAAGAAAGTAAATTACATGTAAAGACTATTTATGAATGGCAGTACCTTTTTTTCTGTGCTTTTGATTAGGCATGGCTATTGAATGATAAGTCGGTTTGACCCTCAATCTGTCCAACACTTTGTTTCAGAGAAAGATACATCAGCAACCTCTCCTAAGTGCATAAAGTGCAGCATGGGTATGACTTGAAGTGACAAGTAATCTAAAAAGAAATTGACTGAATTTCCTTGGAATTTGTGGTGGATTTTTAGCTGCAGCTAACAAAATTAATTCCACAACAGTCAAAATAAGTCCTAAACCTCATTTGATCCAATCAGGATTTGAAAGGACTCTGATTCAATGAACAGATTTGGATTTCTTATCCTGCTGTTGAACCCTGACCCCTGTCTGTAGCTAGTTTGGCATGGTATCTCTCCGTTAATTTTTTTTTTTCCAGGGGTATTTTAACAAGTACTAACAAAAATATGCTTGGACACAGTTGGAAAGACATCCAATGAAAAAAAAACAATGAAATGTATGAGGTAGTGCTGTGTTGCTAATGCATGTTGAGTCAGTGCTTGGTTTGATTTAAACCAGGGAAGAAATGGCTGTCTGGTCACAAGAATTCTCAAATAACAGCTTTACAGAACATTATTTTTTTTTTGGACAACATTTGAGAAGAGAAATATGCAATGAATTAACAATTTTTAAGTTGCTTTTTATTCGCATTGTCCAATGTGACTGTTTGATCTGTCATTTGTAAGCCTGTTGAACTGTTTTGGACAGACCTGCAGACAACCAGTCAGAGCACCAAAATAAGTGACATTGCCTTTTCAATGATCCAGTTACACCCCTCTGTCATTCACTACATCAAACCGGCCCCATGAAAGATGAGGATCGGGATTGGCGCGACAGGGGCAGGACAGGTGGACACGTGTCTGAATGCAGGGGAGCAAGAGTCATAAAGTATAAGCCATCAGCTCGGCAGATTGTTCTGGTTTATAGCAGCTCTGATCCCAGAAATGTTTGCACAAGTAAAACTCCAGTTTACACAGAGGAGATATTGCCATCAAACATAAAAGAGCCCAATATTTGTTTACTCCTTGCCAACGTGCTATTGATCGTGTGGAGAAGCAGGAAAGAGGAGGTGCTCTGCACTTTGTAGTTGTAATATGAAAAAAAGGGGTAATGTTCCCTCTCTTAAAGATATATTCCCTGATTTTCTTACAGAGGCCAATAGTTCTTAGGATGTAAACTCAGTCAAGTTTCATAAATCACTTGAGATTTATAACATCAGCAATGATTTTTGCAGGAGTTTTTGGAATAGTGGGCACTATTAGTCACTATAACACATTCAGGGAGGATATCTTTATATATCTGAACAACTCCATCATTCGTAGGGTTCTATTTTTTTTAGGTAATACCTCACAAAACTATTTGTGAGGTTAAACTTGACCAGCATTGGCATAGAAGCTTTGCATGGAATAAATTTGTACCCTCTGTCAAAAAGTAGATTGTCATGAACAATGATGGTTGTTTTTCGAGCAGCCCAATTTTATACTCAGATATATCATAATAAATATAGATTTCTCAGTAATGCACTGCTCAGGCAAATGTGCATAAACCCTTCAGTTCTAAATTCAAAGTTTCCAGCTCTTAAATTGTATGTTTCCTTCCAGAACAGGTTTGAGAAAACTGGACATCCTTTACTATTTACTAGCTCATAAATTAGGTTAATTTAATTTTATAAAGTTCTGCTGTGTGTAAAGGAATTGCTATTTAGACAGATATTATTGTCATTCCAATATTCTAACAATTTCCACTTTGAATTACTCCACACAACATTTTAAGCATGATGCTTGAATGGAAGCTAACAGTAGCATAACGCTAATATCATGAAGGAACTTTTAAATCCAGATTCTTTATGCAGCTGCACAAAAGGAGAAAGTCATTTCTTTAGAGATTGCAAAAAAATCTTGAAATTGTTATGTATTCTAAAATCACTTACTTAACTCTAACTGGAGGTGAGAACCATTAGGTTGATGACAGTTCATAAAGGTCAAACTGAATTTAATTGTTTTGTTCCATTGACCTTGTTCAGACTGATAGTCCAATTCTGAGTTTGTTTGTTTTTTTGCATTTCCAGACTGTATAATGAATAACTTTAGAGAGTCCCATGAAATTTGATTTCTGCAAAACTGATGTAGGTAACGCATGCTGAGATGGTTTAAAAGTGACTTGGATTGGATTTCTGAACTGGAACTCAACACAATAACTACATCAAATACAGAGTGATTAAAGTGAAGTGGAGCTGCTGAGCTAAAGCCATGCTGCCACTGCCAGAGCTGTACAGAGGAAAAACAAAGAAGAACAGCCTCCTGCTCTGCAACTTGACAGCACAATTTTCTGGAGGGTGAGATGATGGGTGACTATTTCTTGTGCTTCCATAATGGAAAGCTGAGTCACCAGTATATGTGGTAGTTACTGACACTTGTATGACTTCCACAGCAAGTGATGCAGATTGGTTAGTGATGTCTGGGCACAAATCCAATCTAGTCACTTGAAAATGCAGTCTGTCTTAAAGATATGATTTTAGGAAGTAAATCCGATGTTGCTGCAGTCCAAACAAAGCCTTCGTAGCTCATTCCACAGTCCCAACCTTTCAAAGGCAACCTTTCAAAGAGATGCATCACTATTGAGAAGGCTTATGTGAAACCACTGTTTCTGACTTGTCAGTTCAGTCTTTTGCTGACTAATGCTGTTTGGTTAGTTTAGTGCAAATCAAGTCTAGGACAGAATTATGGCAAAGTAATAGCATCAGAGAATTTTTAATACTGAATCTTCAAACTTAGTGTGATGATTCTGTGTTAGTGATTTTTTTTAACAAATATACCCATCTACAAGACACCAGAGCCTCCTCCACACATGCACTGTTAACCATAATTTGTTTTTACCTGAAAAACCTGAAAAAACGGTATGGTTAAACTGAAATGCTCATGTCATTTGGCCCCCAACACTAAAAGACTTTACCCTACCAGCTACCTGGCTAAAAGATTTTGTAATATGCAAATGAAACCCATGTCAATAGGGTTAGGGTTGAGCGAATTGTCTGAAATTTCACAGTGTGAGTGCACAAAGTGTAGCTCTTTTGTGCTCTTTTCTCCCGGCCTGCTATTGCTTTTCACTCTTTCATTAATGCAGGGCACATGTTTAAGTACATTTGAGTGCCAACAGCAATGCAAAAACAGTCATTTTTATGTCTACTTCCATCCCGCTTAAACCAAACAGTACTTTCAGTGGTTGGGACATGTCTGACATAGAAAATGTTCCCATGTGTGTTACATTTTTGAAAGGGCATTTCCAGAAAATATATATTCTAGAACTGATTCTCTGGAACTTGTCTTGAATTTTGTTTCGGATTAAGGTTCAAGCAGCAAGCCCTCACCTAGTGCCATTTATTATTTCTATGGAACAAACAGAATAACAGAGTAACTTAAAAAGCAGTCGGTAGTAAGCAAATGAAGTAAAGCTACTGTTGTGTAGTTGGCTACTGTTGGATTTAGGTAATATTACTTGAAACATCATCATTATTGTCTCTGCTGTTCATTGCTGGAAGTATAAGCTTGTCAAGGTATACACATGCTAACTGTATTATAGGAAATGCAAGTTTGTTTTACTTTCTTAAGCAACTGTGCAAATTATTACATGCTTAATTGTCATGAACCCTTGCTATTATTCAAAAATATATCTAACATTACTTTCTTTATTAATTTGAATTTACTCCGAATTTCATGTCAGTAATTCAAAAAATCAAAAAGGATTGAGCTTTCAGCCCTGAAACACTTGTACTCTTCTACGTTTTCTACTTAACAGCAGTAAATCCTGGTATCAAGGTAGACTTTTTGATATAATAAAAATACACAAAAAAGAAAACATTAAAATAAAGGATGGAAATATAAGAAATTCAGACAACACAGACACCAAGAGATGAAAAATGCTATATTCTCCCCTTATAATACTGCAGACAAGCAGTTAATGAAATTTTCTCTTACACCAAAGAAACTTGCGGGTACAGTTTAGTAGCATGTCCTGTATACGTCTCTGCATATGTAAGTCTCCACATATGTAAAACATCAAATACAGAACAGTCTAAACCCTTACAACAGCATCTCCATGTTGTCAAGATAGGACATATCTGAGATGTTTTTACAAACTCTAATGTGACATAGCAATTAATTTACCTACATTTAGGAAAAATTAATGTCTGATGTGTCTGTACAAAGTACTTTTCAATCATGCAAGTGTCAAACTAGGAATGTACTGAAAGCCACATAAATCTATGCAAATATGAATATTATTGCAACTGTTCTCTAAGAATGTGGTTAATATTTGGATTTGGTTGGTCTCAGCAAGAGATGTACAATTTAACGGCTATCTGTTTTTACATAGTGCACCAATAAAAATATGACACATGGATTAGGAACACGAAACATGACCAAAATGTCTGTGCATCCTTTGTCTGGATCAAAGTGAGTTTTAGCATTTACTTTATGTACCTATTTACTTTATAATTAATACAAAACCAGTTTTTAAAAAATGACATAATGACACCAGACTTGTCTTGTAATATGTCTGAGACTCTTTTTTTTCTGTCTACGTTACAGATGCATTTTGCATCCACAGTGCAGCTTTGCAAATGAATAAATAGTCAAGACCACAAATACAAAAAGGAGATATCAAATTTTGGTAAAACCTGTGGTTTACACATTGTCTCAGAAATTTAGCATAAAGTAGCCTACATTTTTGCAGTTCCAAGTCCACCAGCACTCGCCACTCTGCTTCTTTCAGTGACTCACCAAGTAAGACTTTACCTTTTTTAACATGATGAAATGGTAAAAGGACAGCAGTTGAACATTGCTTTTCTTGGCCTTCAATCTTTTTAAGTGCTTTACAACACAAGTTAGCTTGACTCATTCACACACTAATGAACACATACATCCACCAGCCATCAGGAGCATTTTGGGGTTCAGTTTCCCCAAGGACACTTTGTAGCGGCTGCTGTCGGAATTGCATCACCGCCCACATTCACTCATGGTTTCCATAGTCACCACCCACAATCATTCAATAAACCAGTCACAACTTTCCACATTTCCCGCGAAGTTCAAACCGTAAATACATGGAGACGTGGCAGAACGCCGAGGAGAGTCAGTGTGTGTTAGACTGGAGAGGTGAAAGAATTTACTTGAACGAAGCCTCCGATTGCGTTTTTAAGTCCGTGTTTTAAAAAAGCCGTTCGGTTGTCTGGAGCCTTAGGGTACCTCCGTTAGCGGTGGATGGATTAATTCCGTGTATTTCTGTATGGAATAAAAGCCATGGATTTGCCATACGGAATAAAAACCCACATTGTAATCCAGAGCCAGTTCCACTGACTGACTGACTGACTTGCCATGGTGTTGTGAGTAAAGGTCTTTGTGCACTGTAAATATTTGCACCGCTAAGATTTTGCTATGCACTGAGAGACGCTATTTAAGTTTGATTTCCTGCTTTGGTTTGAGTACAAAAGATCTGTGGTAAAACCCGTAACGGACTATTGTGGGGTATTTTGAATTGTATTGAATTGCAATGGATTGTACGGAAGCGCATTGCATTCACTGGATAAAAAAAAATAAAAAATTAGACACCTTATCTTGTAATTACGAGATCTTTTCTCTTTCTAATTTTATTTAATGCAGTGAATGCAATGTGTTTCCATAGGATTAGACTGAACTGTGGGTGAAACCGGGGTGGATTTTCACATTCAATGGACTGAACTTGTTACACACATACATTCACTCATTCAGGATCAGAATCAGAAATACTTTATTGATCCCCGAGGGGAAATTGCCTTTCATTACAGATGCTCCCATTCAGAAGTCTTAAAAGAAGCAGGAAAGTATAAAATATAGCAATAAAATTCAAACATAAGTACAAATATAAATAAAGTATATCTAGACACTAAAATATAAATATAAATGTACATTTGTTCTGCATCTACAAAATATAGAATATGGCATATTGAGTATTGCACATGGATGAAGTTATTGCACATGGATTATTGCACATCAAAGTAGATATTGTGTCTAACACTTAGAGTGAGGAGTTGTACAGTCTGATGGCCACAGGCAGGAATGATTTCCTGTGACGCTCTGTGGTGC